>MCJB01016758.1:284422-309871 GCA_002018475.1 Nicotiana obtusifolia
CCCCCCCCCCCCCCAAAGATGGAATTTTAGCTCATTTTTTTGTGAATTCTCTATTTTTCATGGAAGGCGGTGGTAAACCATGGCTTATGGAAATTGTGTGGAACATTTGTCATGTCTGTACACGAGGGGAGAGTAGGGCCACGACGAGGTGGTGGCAATGGAAAAAAAAGGATAACGGGGAAAGAGCAATTAGAACTGAAAGGTTATTATAGCTCAGAAAATAAATAACTAGGAGATCATATTGATTGAAATAGATTTAGGATATCGTTGGTTATTGCTCTATATCTTAGGACCTAAAAATGATTGTGAATGAAATTTGTTAAAATGAAATTTGGCGCCAGTTGGAGGTGCCAGTGGAATCAAAGAAGAGGGAGGCGATTGACGTTGTTGGACCTCTGTTGGTGTTGCTGAATTGGGGCTATCGGGTCGGGTTGATTGGGTGGGGTAAATGGGTAGATAGTTAGGTTATTTCAGATCGTACCACATGTCTTACTACAAAGGTCCGTTAGTTGTGGGGAAAAAAATATTAAAATAGGTAACGGTAGGGGGGATAGTGAAGGAAAGTATAACGGAGGTTACTGATAACTAATTTATGATAGTAATCCTTTTCCATATAATCTAAGTTGCTCCGACATGGCAGTTTAGGTGCCGCACCCGTGTCAACACAACACTAGCATGGGTGTGGATATGGGATCCGTACCAGATGTGGTCAAACAATTTTGGATACTTAGAGTACGACAAACGGAAAAATTCGAAATGAGATACAATTTGATTCCCGAAATCATAACCAAAACTACGATAAATTTGAAGAAAATAGCATACCTTTTCTAGGAAATCAATCTTTTACTTATCTACAACTTAAGAACAAAAAAATCCGCATTTTACAAGTTATACGTAAGTATTCCACAAAATTTCTCATAATTTAGAGATGTTGTTATATTTTTATTTTTTTGAATTATTTATAGTTGGATCCACGCACCCGTATCCATATTAGGATCCCCGAATTTTAGAATTTACATTTCGAAGGATCCGACCTCTAGATCTACACCCGTGTCGGACATCCACATCCGTGTCCGAGCAACTTAGCATATAATATAGTAATATGTAATAACGTACAACTTCAATATCCTCATGAATCCAATGAAAATGTTCCGTCATGGGTATGCTAGCGTCTATTCATTCAGCCCCCCGTCAACGAACAATATAAAACAAAAGTAAACACAACAAAATTTATGCCTGCATATTTCATAGAAGATGCACAGACCATCTCCCACCACCTCATCCCCCTCAAGACACTCCAAAGAACACTTGAAAATATTAGCCTAGTTCTTTTTACATAAAAGAGGTCGAACATTAAATCAGTTACCATTTCATTATATCTCGGTTTTCATTTCCTTAGTAATGTCTTCTGTAAGAATGTATGTATGGGAATATTGAATTAGCACAAGAACGACTATTTCACATTCAACATTACAACAACATTACTTAAAAACACAAATGCAAAACCTCCTGCATCTTTTTGGCTGTCATTTATTCTAGGGACTTTGCATTAAGCTGATTATGCAACAAAGAGGAAAGTGAGTTCTGCAGATCACAAAAAGAAACAAAAGGCTGCTACCATCAAACAGTTATAGCTGGCTCATGTGCGTTATATCCCTGCATAGCAGTGAAACCCCCTCCCCCCCAGAAAACAAACTTTTCTGTAGTCCATAATCACAAGAAACTCAGAAAAGAGAAGAATAGGTAAAATAATAGTGACATATTTATATATATACATAATATGCATATAATATAACATATATGTTTGTGTGTGTGTGTGTGTGTGTGTGTTCAAATCTATCTCTAGATCAAGGCTCAAAAACAGTTAAGGTAAAAACCTGCCCAGTGTCGAACATATTGCAGACGTATATGCCAAAGTCACGTTGAAGCCACACAATATCTCGATCAGCACCATGCATCACCTAGTAAGTAAAGTGCTGTCACAATAATGCTTTGTCAAATACAGATATGACATAAGATTCAGAAAATTACCTTTTTCTTCATGTGGTCCTTAAAAACATCTCTTAGATATGGGCCAATATGAACGCGAAGCTTCAGAGTGTCAACAACAAAATCTTCAGTTCTAGTGGATATTTGCATCAAGCATGTCAATCCTTGAAAAGATCTATACTGATTATGCTCCAAATCAACCTAAACAAAGCCAGATCATAAGAATTAACATCAGGCCTTGGAAAAATGTAATATTGGCTCAGACACACGGTAATAAATGCTAAACTAATCATTCTTGCTTCAAAGTATTATTATCCTCCTTCCCCATCTGTGTGCTGGAAGTGGAAGGTAAGAAGTGCATACAGCAAACACTCGCACAGCTCTTACAAGAATGAAGTACTTAAACCCAGATTACCATAACAGCTTTTCCAAGAACCCGTGACTACAAAGGATGTCATGCAGGAGAAGACAACAGAAATCATATAGAGAATTTCAGAAGCTTGCTTTCATCTGTATTTGCTGCTGAAATGAGTAGTTAGAGGAGCAAAACAAAAAAAGATTGTCTGTGTCTTCATGTTGTATTTCATTGTCTTATAGCAAGGAAAATTGCACAGGAGGGGCACCATGGAGGTCTGATACTTCTACAAAATACAGAACAAACACCTAATAAAACATTAAAATTTTGCATGTCTTTATTTTCTGCATTTCTCATACTTTATAGCATGTTCTGTAAATTCCAACTTTAGGATAGTTTTGTAATATTCGTAAGTCCTGGACTGTGCGAAAAATTCTCAAAGATAACAGATTTTTTCCTTTCTACAATCAAATTATAAAATCCCTTCTTAAAAAGAATCAATATAAGATACCCACCTACAATTAATTTATGACATTCGCATTTGGTGGATTATCAAGGTGCGTGCAAGTTAGCCCGAACACTACTATCATTTAGAAAAAATATTTATATAACTCTCATACTTGTTTGTTTTGTATCCCCCCAATTCTAAAAGGTTTTTCCTCTCTACACACATAATTTCTCCACCAACTTTGTAACAAATATCGTATTTCAGGCTATCCTGATAATAGAACAGATCTAACAAATATCACATGACCGACTTCCCAAGTACTTTTTATTACCTAAAGTTATCAACTTGATAGAAACTTTATCTACAATGTAATGCAATACCAAATTATGTCTAGCATAGTTTTCCAGGCTATTTAAAAAAAAATCAGCAGTATAGTTTCTACAGACTTTTTTTCTCACCAATCCACAGACTTATTGCACCTCTGAGTAATTTAAACTTTTAATCTTAATTGGACTTTTCTTAGATACATTACATGCCAACCAAATCTAGCAAGATCATCAAAGTCAGCATGCATTTAGTAATAACAGACAAAGCAGCATATTCCAACTGACCTAAAATTTTAAGATTTATATTCTGAAACATTTGTCTTCTTCTATCTAACAACAATCAGAAACTTTAGTTTTCTTCTCCGTGTCAAAGGGCAAGTCAAGCTATGCATATAGGTAGATGCATTGCTGCATGGGGGGCTTTGCACTAAATTGTAAGAAGAAATTTGCAAGGTAATAAGCTTTGAAATAATACAGAAATCCACATAACGTCTCATCCAGAAATAGCTTTTGAGACTTCAATCTTCAAGATGCAGATTATGCATGCTGAATGTAACTTTTTGCCATCTTTAGAAAATAATTTAGCTTACTACAACCAGCTATGCACGAGCATAGCAAATGTCTCGTACTTGCTAGTACAAAATAATGCTAAAATTAGGCAAACAACACACATTTTCTAAGTAGATCAAATCTTCATATAGCATCCTAAAAAACCAACACAAATAAGAAACTATAGTTAGAAGTCTACCGCAAACTCATCCACAGCACGCAACTTAGCTGCTAACTGCTTCAGATCTTTGATCTCTTCCACAAACTTGAATGGGGTAATCTCCAATGGAGGAGGTTTGACAGGCTCAATGATGCCAGCACTCTCAACAAAGTCTGAGGGAGCAAACTTTTCCTGCATTGCATGGCTAGAGAAATTAGCACGCAAATCTTTGTTTAGTTATTTATTGAAATTACATCAACAACTTCAGAAGATGGAGAAAATTCTTGCTTAAATTTTGGAGTAGGAGCACACATTGGCAGATGAACATGTACTAGGACACCAACCTTGCAGCACATAATGCAAACCCACGTCATGGAATACTTACACTACACCATTAAAAGCATTGTGTGATATTTAGATGTCCACTTTAGTTTATCAAAACTAAACAACAACTTCCTCTAGTTAGACAAACTATATAAGAACTATATTCTAGCTTAATATTTCCTTGCACAAACATCCCTTATTGTTATTAGGAACGTTAAAAACAATGCTATCATCCAAAAGTTAAAGTTTTGTTCCAATTGTACACTTAATATTATTGTATTTATCAAAATATTGAAGGAAAATTTAAGTAACAAAAATGTGACACTCTTTATTTATTTTAGCTTCAAACAAAAGCAAATAGCTAATCTACTTCAAGATTAAAGTTTAATAGTTATCACTATTCTGTAAGGATTTTTCTAATTTTATTTGCTTTTTCATTGACAGACAAAAATTGCCCTCAAAAAACCAAAGTTGCTAAAAATCAGCATCATTTAGTCTTGCCTTAGAGGTTCTCAAATTTCTCAAACTAGAAACGAGGTCCATCAAGTTTTACTAAACAAGAGAGCTCTACAAACATAAAATGCATTTTCTATGTACAAAATAAACCTCAACAAAGATTCCAAGAGATCTGTAAGGGACCCGATCGGCCAAGAAAACAATGAGGAACTATACCATTAATTAATGTGGAATAAAGATAAATAAATTCAGAGAGAGAACTAACCAGAGGATGCATAAACCTGGAACCATCGTCGGTCCTCTGCAACCAAACATGCTGAAAAGGCTGGTTTTTGTTGTTAACAATAATTTTATACTCGTCCTGCGGCCTCGGGATGCTTGGTATATGAAACGGAATCTTTGGCTTCACTTTCGTAGCCACTTTCACCCCCTTCTCCTTCTCCACACTACTTACATTACTATTATGTTCTACTTTCCTATTCTTCTTCCGACTCACCAATTGAAACCCGTCCTCCATATTCTTCACGCCACTCTCCTCTTCTTTCTCTCTCAACAACCTAAACTCATCCAAGGATGATGCCAGTTTCTCAAACACGTCGTCGTTTATGTTGACCAGCCAATCTCCGGTTTCCTCGTCATCCGGATCCTCCCCTGGAAACGACATGGATTTCCCCCATAATTGCGACAATGCCCCGACTCTCTCCAAAATTTCCTTGGATTTCTTGTCGATTTCTGAAATGGGGGTCCTGAATTCGCTGAAATTGTTGTAGAAATGAAAGTCTCTATCGGTGGGTATTCCTCTTGAAGAGCCAGACAGCTTTCCAATGGTAGATGGCAACGGACCACTTGTGACTTTGCGTAACGTATCCTCGGCCTTCTTGGAGATATCTTCGTCAGATGAATCCGTCTCCATTGGTAGATGCCCCTTTAGAGATTAAGAAAAAAAGTGGGGCTTTCTTCCTTCTTCGTTTTCGGGTATAAGATTGGATTTAAGGACTGGGATTCACCATTGATGACATAGAGGGGTTTTGGCTTTAGGGTTAGGGTTTTAGAGTGTGTTTTCTGAATGTTTCAAATGGGACACTGGTGGACCCCTATAAACTACTCACTGGTGCTACTACCGGTGAGAGGTGGAGAAATTTTACGCTAGTTTTGTAAGGCTTCCTTATTAGCTGGGGGGAACGACATAATTTGCTTGCCCATTTATTTTTCCACCCATCAAATTAATTATTTTTACTATCTATGATAGCTTTGTGGTTAATTTCCTTTTTTTTCTTTTTTTCTCTTTTATTTCTCTGCTTCTTCTTCTTTTTTTCATTCTTTTCTTCTTCTCCTTTTTCTCGTTTTCATCTTCTTTTTTTAGTTTTTCTTCTTTTCTGTTCATTTTTTCCCAAATCAAATTATTGTCATAATTATTTTTACCATAATTAAATTTCACACACAATTTTGACTCTTTTTCTTTTAATTTTATTTATTTTTTTTATTTCTTGTTCCTTTTTTAATTTCATTTAACTCCTTTTTTCTTTATTTCTTTTTCTCTTCATAATCTAATTTGATTTACTTTTTTTGCTCTTTTTTATTATTCTTCTTTTGCTATGCATAAGAAAAGATAACTGACAGAGTAAATATTTATTTATTTTTGAGTATTGATTGAGGGCTTTTGAGGTAAGAATTTAGCCTAACGTTGTGTTGGAACTACTCGATAGGGATTGGTTGCTTGCATTACTTGAACTACGTGAAAGACGTGTATCCACGAGGTGATGAGTGTGTACACAGCTTATATGTGAAAATTGACCGGTTTAGACTCTTAGGTTCTTATGTACATTAAAATGAAGTTGTCCCATCATGTTATATCCTGCATTGCTAAATTTTTCCCTACATATCTTATTTGAAGTTGTTTGGTTTATGTTCTACCCTTTATTGCCAAATATACCTTTATATGCCTTAATTGAAGTTGTTGCCTCTTTTATTACCATGTTATCTCTTCCGTAGTTGATTATCCTTAATTGAAGTTATTGTTATCTCTTCCGTAGTTGACTTATCCTTATCTGAGATCGTTGTTACATGTTTATCTCTCCTATTGTTGAGTTACTCTTATTTGATATCGTTGTTACAACTATCTCTCTCATTGTTGAATTATATGTTTGAAACCATTATTACTTGTTATGTCTTTCATTGTGAGCTTGTTCTTCCATTCTTTGTGTTTACTAATCCGTGTGTTGATTTACTTACCGTACTCCCCTGTTATCGTTGTTGTTATTGTACTCAGTGTTGTTGAGTCGAGGGCTATGTGTGGTTGTGGTATTGAAATTGTTTTGAGGAAATGTTGTGGCATATGGGCACATGTAGTAGAGTTGTTATATGTGTTGTTATGTTTTTCGCACATGTGATATTGTTGAGAGGAATGTCGGGGTGTTCGCACGTGAGTTGTTCGTGCTATTGTAATTATTGATATTTGTACATGCGACGTACAAGTCGGGTATTTACTTTATTGTTGCGCACGCGGCGAGACAAGGGGGGCTATGTCGGGGGATGATTTGTGATGACTTGTGATGGACTAGGGGCATTGCTGTTGATAATATTTGTCTAGTAGTGTGCCAACTTTGTGTGAGTAATGCATTTTACATTTTCTTGTGTTGTTTCCTATGTACCATTCGTTGTCTCTGATCTTACTTGTTGACTAAAGTTGTGATAGACCACTTGCACAAGCATACACCATAGTTAGTCACTCATACCAGTCCAAGAAGATGAACTTTGATGTTTATTGATCCTTTACATGTAATCTTGTATACTTGCCTTCTATGTGTGAGTTGTAATATTGGCACGTGAGTTATCCGTACGGATATGAGATGTTTCTGCTATTGGCACGTGCATTGTCCGTGTGGATATGAGATATTGTCACACTCTTAGCACATGAGTTGTCCGTGAAAATATGAGGTGTTAATGGTATTGGCACGTGAGTTATTCATGTAACACGTGAGTCGTCCCTGCGATTATGATTTGTAACATAGGCACAAGATGCCAAGTGATTAAGGTTCATATTTTGGGATCCGTGATTTGTGATTATGAGGTGTGGTACCTTTTGGAAAAACTCTTGTATAAGCCTTGTGTGAAAGCGATTGTTTTATTGTGTTGTTACCTGTTTTCCCTTACTTGATTTCACCGGACTTTAACTGTATTCTGCTTATTTTACGGCGTTATTACCTGCTGCTCCTTTTTGTTAATTGTTGTTCTAGTTCTTATTGCTAGTATAATAGAATGATTCTTACCGTGTTTAGCTTTATATGTTCCCTATTAGTTTTATATTCATACTTGTACATGTTATTATGTCTAATAGGTATTTTTACTGTTTCTCGTCACCACTTCATCGAGGTTAGCCTTGATACTTACTGGGTACCGCTATAGTGTACTCATGCTACGCTTGCTGCATATTTTTGTGCAGATATAGGTACCTCGGAGCTTGTTGATCATTAGATAGCTGATCGAGTATTGTTGTGGAAACTTCAAGGTATACCGGCTGTCGCGTTTGCAGGCCTCGGAGTCACCTTCTGAAATTCTACTACGTACTATTTATTTATATTCCGGAACAATTATATTTAGAGATTTTCTAGTAAACTCAGTAGAGCTTATGACTTGTACTACCAGTTTTGAGATATTGTACATCTATTGATTGTTGTTGGTTTTGTATAGGAAATTTTCGGTTCTGGTTTAATGATTAACTGGTTTAAGTCTATTATATAACTCACTATATGTTAGGCTTACATAGTCTTAGAGACTAGGTGCCATCACGACTCCTAAGGAAGGATTTTGGGTCATAATAGTTATATAGTATGTCATTTTGGTATACAGTAAAAAATTTCTTCGCTAGTTCAACGCAATAAATTATAGACTATTGAATTAAATATCTTATATCAAATTAGTATATAGTATGTTATTTTGGTATATAGTATAAATTAGTCTTCTTCGCTAGTTCAACTCAATTTCAACCTCAATTTCAAAAATCTACTCAAAAATTTCCACCAAATTGCTCAAACTTTAGCCACAACCTCCAAACAAATATTTCAAACTAAATATTTTGGTTTACGAAAAAAATAATATGAAGGGAATAAACTCTCAAGCCTCGGAGGACAGCAATCTCTTGTGGAAAAAAGGTACTTGCCTGGCAAGATCCAACTAAGCCAATCTTGATTCTTTCTTTGGCTTATTTGATAGAGGCTTATGGATAGAATTGAAAGGTCAGTGAGGATTGTTCCTAGAATCATAGGGGAAAGGAATCTCCATTTCGAACTAAACAACCAACGCGCTTGTTCCTATTTCATTTTCTTCTTCCAAGTTCTTGCATTGAGTTACTTACGGAATCTTAAATCTTGAGGCCGGGCCTCAGATGGATTAGGCGGGGATAGGATTCGAACCGATGACTTAAGTAATTTCTTATTATACGATATCTTCGCCATGGATGATAGGATTCCTCTTGGAAG
Organism: Nicotiana obtusifolia; assembly: GCA_002018475.1. NCBI lineage: Eukaryota > Viridiplantae > Streptophyta > Magnoliopsida > Solanales > Solanaceae > Nicotiana > Nicotiana obtusifolia. The sequence goes on from MCJB01016758.1 coordinate 293,508, forward strand.
CGAGCTAAACTATCCGCCATTTCATTAGGACAACACTTGCCTAGTCTTTTTCTAGCTTGATTGCGAAGCATGGTTTGGAAAGGTCAGCTGAAAGACGGTATATATCAACATTCAAACCTATTCCTTTGTGGCTGGCCCCAGTGCTTAACGTCAGGTTCCCTCCACATACATATAAAAAGTAAGCCAGTCGTATTAGCTCATCAACTCGCCTTAACGCACCCTCACTATATAGGTGCGGACTTGCGTATGGTATCACTTGCCTAACAGCTCCCAAAAGCGGAAGCTTCAATGTTGACGGCTTATTGTCTCCTTTCTTATCTTAAAAAAAGAGAAAATAAGAGAGGGATCACTCCTCAGGTAGTCGCTAACCGTTGCGCCTTCCCTTCTTCTTACATCATTTCTTTGTGAATGTTCCGCTTTGCTCTTTGTCGCGCTACTTCCGCTAGCAACCAGCTTCGGATTCTCCTTAATGCACCGTGTTGAGTAGGGATTTGAATAGAAACTCTATTTTAGGGATCAATGTTGCTGGACTCTAAAAAAACATGAGAACTCTGTTGAAAAGTTGAAAGAATTTCAAAAAATTCTAAAAGGACCAAATTGTAATAGTATATTGTTAGATTATATAGTATACCATAACAGTATACCGTTGGAGTGAACTGTATATCAAAATGGTATATAGTATATCATTTTGGTATACAGTACAAATTTTTCTTGGCTAAATTCAACTTAGCTTTAATCCAAATATAATATAAAGTCTTTGTTTTGGAAGATCCGCTACCGTCTCAATTCATCCTATTTCATCAGATTCGGGATCAGAAGAAATGGTTCGAGCCTCTTATTTTGATTTCTCGAACCCCTTAATTACTATTACAATCAACATTTCATAATGTAATGATCAATAAATTTAGTTGCATTCTATAAAATTTACTGCAAAAAATACTCATTAGTCCTTTGCGATACCCACATAGTATCTATTATATATTGATATGGTATCATAGAGGTGTGGTTCATTCCTTTGAGAAACACACTCATTCCTCTATAATACCCACAGGGTCTATATCAAAATAAGATATTACTGTAAATATTTTTGACATATAGATTAAAAGAGTATATTAGTGTAAAATAATATATTAGCATTTAATATTACTATAAATATTTTACGTAGTAGTATACTATAACGTTTATAAATATACCAAATAGGTATATTACTATTTTATATATATTCCTACACCTACTTTTTATACATGGATAATACCTCCATGTAACTCCACCAAACACTTCATTTAAAAAAACATTTGAAAAAAGCATGAAAATGAATGAACACGTTCAATTCAATAAAAAAAAAAAATTCCGATTCATTTTTCATCTAAAATATTGAAAAAGGACCCGAAAATTTCTAAAAACTAAAAAAGGTTTCAATTATAACAGTATATTATTATATTATAATATATATTATAACAATATGTTATTATGGTAAATTGTATAATGTTGACTTATATATTGTATACCAAGATAGCATATAATATATTAAAATGGTATCTTGTATTCTTCTTTTAATAGTATACAACAACATTATATTGTATACCGTGATAGTATAATTATATACTATTGAATTAATTATTGTATACCAAAATGGTATATAGTATAACATTTTAGTATATAGTATAAATTCCTCTTCTTCACTAGTTCAACTCAATCTCAACTCAAAATTCAAAAATCCTCTCCAAAATCTCTATCAAATTGATTCAAAATTTAGCCATAACCGCCAATTAACATTTCAAAGACACTCTAGTTAGATGAACAACTACAAAATATCAAACTCAGTTTATAAATTTCAAGCTTCAAGGTCCTTCAATTGTGGATTTTTTAATACCAAATTTTTGAACACACACTCATAAACAGACAAAACACGTAATAACAATATACTTACATGACATAGAACACACTCTCACAAATACACAAAACACACAATGACAATATCCTCGTATTTCTATTTTCTCTAAAGACACCTGCAACATTCACAATTCGAAGAAGAAACACACACAATTCAATTTTAATATTTCAAAACACCAACACATAATGACTACGCCTCGATGAGATTGAGAATTTTGAGAAGAAGCTATTAAAACACTAAAAAAATTTGATCTTTTTTTGATAGATTTTATTTCTAACCTTTTCTTTTATGGAGTAAATAATGAAGAGAGGAAGCGAAGGTGGATAGATCAGAGATTGTAACAGATGAATAATTCAGCAAGAAATAAGAAAGGACGCGATGCCAAAAAGGGAAGAAAGAGAAAAAAAGAAGAAAAAGATGGGGGATAAGTGTTGGACAATTGCAGCAGAAGAATAAATTTTAAAGATGGGTATGCGGGTAAATACTTTTGGTCTGATAGGTATTTAGCGTAACTAGTTTGAGAGTAGGTAAAAATGAGTAATTATTTTGTGTTAGGTAGGTACATAGCATAAATTGCCCTATTACTTGATAAGTGCGATCATGAGTCCATGCACTTACTTTAAAATATAAAACGAGTTCGGAACCAAAGTAACTCAAAATTGGATATAAAGAACCAAATTAACATATTTTTAAAAAAAAGAATTAACCCAAATAAAATAGCCGATGGAGGTATAATATGTGCGTAATTTAAGTATATTATATGTATATAATTATGTGTAGTCAATGTATAAACTATGTACATGGATAGAAAAAGTAAACAATGAATATGGATGACTCTGTGTGTAAAGATCCCAAAAAAAAAAAGAATTAAAAAAACTACCTATAGCATGCGCTATCGCACTCTGGCCTAATGAACCTGGCTATCGGCCGTCCGGTGTAAAGCATTTCTATCATACGCTCTATGTCCCTACTTTCCCATAAATCTACCAGGGCAGATCCTTCCTTCATTGCTATTTTTACCGTTTTCACTCTTGCTCCCACCACTAGTTACTCTTCCTCATACTTTTAAGTTCCAACAACGAACTATGAGCCCGTTTGGATTGACTTAAAAATAATTATTTTAAGCACAAGTGCTAAAAGCAATTTTTAAGTGTTGGAACTTATTTTATAAATAAGCAATTACGTTTTTGGATAAAAATATTGAAGCAAAAAAAAAAACTGTTGAAGTATTTGGTAAACAAAAGCACTTTTTCTGTTAAAATAATTAAAATATCCTTAAAGTTGTTAATACTATAAAGAAGATGATTACTAAAAATATTTTATTCTAAATTAATGCAAATATAAAATAATTTATATTTTAATGCACTTTCAATTTAAACTGATCACCTAAGATAGATTTTATAAATATAATTCTTGAATGCTCAATTTTCACCATGTTCAACCTTGTAAAACTTTTTACTTCTTATGAAATTCCAAGCATGCTGTGAAAACATATGTGATGAATATAACATTTGTTTAAATAAGAAAGGAAATAAATAAATTAACATTCTGGATTAAGCTAAAACTTCAATGCAACCTTCTCAATTTCAATGCAACCTCCTTGAGTTAGAGCTAAAACATAAAGCTACCACTTTAAATATATTTTTAAATTGATTCAAATACAAAAGGTGAAAAATATTCATATAATTACAAGCATCAAACTGTCACTACCCAAAATTCCACCTAGTCATGATGGCATCTAACCCCTACATGCTAAGTAAGCCAAATAACAAATAACACAACTCGAATGAAAGATTATCAATAAAAAATAATTAAGAAGGTAAAAATATATCCAATTACCCCAAGGATTGATAGTACAAGTGATGAGCCACTGAGATTAAGATTTACGATGCTGGTATGAAGAAAATATAACATCTGTTTGAGTATACAAAAACAAAAGTACAATTCCTGAACTACCATGAACAAGTGGTAGCTTGAATTTAGATTGCTGGTGCAACTCTAATGCTAGCCTTCGTCATCCAAAGCAGCTCAGTCCAAGATCAATACGTAAGGTGCAGAAGTGTAGTATGAGTACAACTGACTTTATGTACTCAGTAAGTATCCTGACTAACCTTGGTGAAGTGGTGACGAGGTTTTCAAGTCATGTGATACTCACTTTACTTACCCGGTACAACTCAATAACATATACATGTACACAACAACAATATCGAAATCTAAGCCTGAAGTACAAAAAATATCATCGACGCCCATAGAGAAAATATGCTCAAGCATCATAAACCAACTAACAATTCAACATTAAAAAAGATACGCATTTGATGTAAAATAACTCGTCAACAATTTTATATTGAACGGATATGCATGGTTTCGTACCAGTTTAACAACTCAATATATGGGGAAGATATGCACTTAACATCATTAAATCATCAGCAGTTGTATATAGAGAAGATAGGCATGAAGTATCAATAATTCAACAACAGTTGCATATTGAGAAAATATGCTTAAATAAGCAAGTCAAGTTGCACAGATTGGCATATAGAGAAGATATGTATTTTAAATCAATTTTTAAAACATGTGGCATATAGAGATGGTATAGAAAACAAGCATGTTTACATTCCGAAACTAGCATATAGAGAAGATATGCAGTAAAAATCATGTATACGTTGAGGGAGTTCACATATAGAGAAGCTACACAAAATCCATACACTGATTAGTTTTCCATAATCTGCATGTACGTCATCAAGGAGAAACATGAGAGGACGATCCTAGGGGATGAGTCCTTATCCACAAGCTGCACAGATAAGTCACGTGCCATAATCATATTCACCACACAGACAACTCATGTGCTATAACAACTCAAATAATACGGACCACTTACGTGTTATCAATCCAGTCCATCACACGGATTAGACAAATAAGGTCATATCCTAAGGGTTATTCCATTAGGGAATATACATACCTCATCCGGGCTAGCCTTTAACCTCCAATCGCGCAAAAACCTTGCTCTAGTCATCAAATTATGCAAATCCAAACCAAACATCAACCAAGGAATTCAAACAATGCTATAGGAAGAGATCTCAATCCATAAAGCTTCAATCTTTGAAGAATTCCCAAGAAGTCAACAAAAGTCAATTCAGGTCCGCGTGCCCGAAATCCGAACACCAATACCAAATCTTGATGACCCATAACCTATCGAGTCCAAATATGTGATTAGATTCCAAAATCGAGTCCAAATTATTGCTCAATTCTCCAAAATATACTCTCTTTAAGTGTAGACAAAAACTCCAAATTTCTCGTTAAAATTCATGATTAAAGTATGTAAATCCATAGAAATCAAGATATATTATTTACGCACAAACTAGTAGTGAAAATCTCCTCCAAAATCGCCTCTTACCAAGCTCCAAAACTCAAAATAATAAAACATGAGAAGAACCGTGAAATATAATAAGCTGCCAGGGATTTTCGCTTCTGCGGACAACAATGTCTCTTCTACGATGTCGCATTTGCGATCCAATAATCGCATTTGCAATCTCCACCAACAGTCGCCCATCGTATCTGCGGAGCACCCACTGCATCTACGGCAACGCAGGTGCGACCAAGATGTCGCATTTGCGCTACCACCTGAGCAAGTCAAACCTTGCATTTGCAATCTATCCACCACAAATGCGACTAAGTCTTCGGTTCTGCGACCACCCCAGCCTGACCAAACAAGTGCTTCTGCATCAGTACTTCGCAGGTGCGATGTCGTGCCTGCTCACCTTCATTGCAGGTGTGATGCACCAGAACCAGCTGTGCCCTCAACTCCCAAAATGATTCGGAACCACCCTGAAATACACCCGGTCCTCCTCTGACCCTGTCTAAACATACCAAGAAGTCCAAATACCTAATCCAATATCTAAAGGCTCGATGCACCACAAATAACATCAAAACCAAGAATCAAAGATCAAATATTCTCTTAACTTTCAAACATTCCAACTTCGACAAACGTGTCCGAATCGCCCCTAGACATTCCGAATCACAACCAAACTTTCCACCCAAGTTCTAATCAACTAATAGCCTGTTTGGCCAAGCTTCTAAAATCAGCTTATTTAGAGAAGTGCTTTTCTCAAAAGTACTTTTCAAAAATGTACTTTTGGTGATAAGCAGTTTGTGTTTGGCTAATTAATTTGAAAAGCACTTTTGAGCAGTTATTAATGTTTGGCTAAGCTTTTAAAAACTGTTTTTAAGTGTATTTTTCTCAAAGATGCTTCTCAGAAAAGTATTTTTGGAGAGAAGCTACTTTTTTCTGCTTCTCCTTAAAAGCACTTTTTTCCTTTTAAAAGCTTGGCCAAACACCTCAAGTTTTGGAAAAAAAGCACTTTTGGCCCAAAAAAAAGCTTGGCCCAATAGGCTATAAATGGACCTACCTAAGGTCCTAAAACCACAATAGAGATCCGATAACATCAAAGTCAACTCCCTATCAAACCTATGAACTCTCCAATTCTTTAAATTGCTAACTTTCGACAAATAAAAACCAAAACCTTCTAGGAACATCCAAATCCAAAAGTCAAATCTTGGTTGACTACTCGAACTTAAAGCTTTCAAATTAAGAATCAAACTATCAAATCCATTCCAAACCTTGAAAACCTCAAAACCAACTATATACGAAATTCATAATAAACCATGTGAAGCCAGTCGACGTTTTAAATTACAAAATAAAATGCTAGAACTCAAAACGATCGGTCGGTTCATTACGTTCTCCCCCATTTAAATATACGTTCATTCTTGAACTTGCCAAGAGTCATTTCCAATGCTTCCAAATCATTGTATAACTCATCATACACATACCCTTGGGTGATATCTCGTCATCTCAATCTACGTAATCCCATTAACACCATCATGACTAAAGATTCTTCCTTTAACCTTGGCACATAAGCCCTTAAACCAAATTACAACTTCCGAAACTCCCTCTAAGATCCGATTCTGGTATATAAGTGTTGTATCAATCCCTACAAGCAGCATCGAGCCATAAATATATTTCCAAGATGTAACCACACGATATACCGCAAAACTGTACCCATAACAATATCTTTGGACCCCAATAACTGCTCATTACCAAACCCAGTACCAGTAATATACCTCATATAAAAAAAATCGTGTTCTAAACCTTTGCAACACTGTTGATGATAGAAGAAACATGTAGAAACTCATAACCACCCATCAAATCAATAAGTCGTGAAGTTCTCTCGCCCAACACTAACCATTGCAAAATTCTGAGTTGACTAATGCCATTCTATTTCCAAGTGTACCTTATCCAGTACAAGTTGCTCAACCGATAGGCCTCACCAAATGCCACCTAAAACCACATACGACGCGATTCATGCACCAAACAAGCAACAACTATAACAGATACAACCACAAAAGCACAATGATATGATTCCACCCCATAATGGAGAAGTAAAACACACGGGTATGCACAAAGAATCATATCCCAACATAACTCTGTTGTGGGACACAACTTGATCCAAATGTATCAATCCACACGGAAATACCCATCGAGCTCAAGTGCTCATACTTAACAAACATGTGTATCAACAGCAAGCACAACAAGTGCATGACCATAGCCATGGATATACGGATAGCACAACATACCCCATACAAACAAAGCATGACTAAGGTGCAACAAGAAATTCAACATCGCAAGAGCCATCCTCAAATATCGCCTCAAGGACTAAAAATAAACCATATCATACATGTGAATAGTCAAATAGTAGCATAAGAGAGTAACACAATATAAGGGCATGAATAAGATCGACTCTAGCTGGTGACACACCCCTAGCAAATGTTGTGCTGAGTAAACAATTACAATCCAGTGTAGAACATACAATCCCACTAGGACTTCTGATATGCCCTCAAACCGATTCAAACACTTCCAGTTAGGTGAATAGACTCCCAAAGGTCTGCATTAACCTATCCATAACACATGCAACTCGTTTTCTAACCCTTAACACACCTCCATAATCCTCAACAGAAGAGATAGTCTGCCTCTAAGAAAACCCAATCTCTAAAACTCAAGAGTACATAAGTCTCCATACCGATCTCTGACTCCCCCACTTAGGTAGTTGCCATGTCACACATACACAATCACATCATGAGGAATACTCCCATAAATCTCCTGCATCAAGTAGCAAAATTGGACATCAATGATTACCAACCATGCAATTTTAGTAGTACTAGTCAAGCATGCACAACTCAACACACAATGCGTCTTCTACAACATATATCCTTCTCAGGCTATACAATATAGTGCTACCATCCTCTTAAATATCTGAAATCTCTGATTCTATCTAGAACTCATGAGCTATCTTTCGAAACTGTACTGCAACCTTGATCATTCAATCCCACTCCCACACAGCTCAAAGCATTCATAATGCTATTGTGTGATAATACAATAACTCTGATATCAACTATGACTTATAAGTTGGATAAACACTTTATCAACCAGGAAACTTCCACTTAACTCAATCCAGGAGAACATCGCAACATGCAACAAACATTATATAGAAGACATCAGTCTCAAGTCATGGTCAAGACCATCGTGAGCTCTTCGAAATCTATTTTCACATAGCCATGCTAGCCTAACTAAATCCCTAAATCAACAAAGTCATGCAGAAAGTCAAACCCAAAAGTATTGCACAAAACACTTGTAAAGCCCTATCATACCAAAGGAATCGAACATTTCTATGCTGATCCAAACCACTACTAAGCTGACCCAACTTCTTCAAATTCCTCTTGACTTGCCTTCAAGATACCACTTCTCTTTCTCAAAACACCATGGACCTCAATCAAAACTCATCCCAAGTGGTCCCAATATGAAAACACATCATCCTAAGACTCGTAAACCAATTTATTCCCTCTCATGCATCCAATAGTACCTCAAATCGAGATGCCCGCTTTAAAGAGACCTTCTGTAAATTCGTATATGTTTCTTTTATCTCTCTAATACTGTAATGTAGAATCAATAATGATATAAAAATAATGCAAGTCCCAGCACCATCCAAGGCAAATCTCAAGTCTTATCCATACACAGATCCGGGAATCCTTAGATGCTACATAAGAATCTTAAACCCATTTGAACCTTCTCAAGAGTCATCCACTTTGCACATCTGATCTTGCAGCGACTAGTGCTCCGCCAGCACATGAATACCCAAAAAGAAGCAATCAATCAGATCCTTTTCCTTGCATACTACATCCGTAGAGGAATATCAAACTTGAGTCATTCCACAACCTCCGTATATTAATAAGGTAAAATATAACACTCATCCATCAAATTCCTTGCTCAAATCATCTTCAAAGTCATCCTCCTCAAGTCATAAATAATCCACAAGCGTCCCTTAGTCTAGAAACTAATATAACACATGATCATGCAATTCGATCGTGGTTGCGTCCATGGTAGGGCGCAGTGAAATGCTAGTTTGAGGCAAGCAGGTGGGTTATCTCCTGCGTTGTAATCTACGGATATGTGATCCCCATGATATTATATGGAGATTTTCTTTCTACCAGTGGGTTATATGTGTTGCGATTTGTGTTTGGATCGGTTGAGAATGTTGACTTGATTGTCGCAAAGATGAATGCGCGCTTAGGAGATGATTTGAGATATTTTATGGCTTGTGTTGCATGAGCTTTTGAAGGATTTAGTTGAATTTAAATGCGGAATTATAGCAGATAGAGTATGGGTATAAGTTTTTGAATGTTATGTTCTATGGATTTGAGCCAAGTGGAGGAGTCTGATAATGACGATTTGATTATATGGTTATGTGCTGTATTGGTTTCGGTTTGAGGCATGCTTATGAATCAATTATGACATGCAGAGGTTGAGTTCGAGGATGACTCAAGTAAGGAAATTTTGAGATACGGGTTATATTACACTTTATGAGTATATGGAAATCATGGAATGATTTGAGTTGTTATTCGCGACGGATGTAGTGCGCATGGATTAGGAATTTACTCGGTTGTATTAAGATGGGGTTACTTCTTTGGGTGTTGGTGTGATGATGGATCACAGGTTGTTCGGCTTGTCTGGACGGTGCATTTGAGATTTGAATAAAGTGGACATCTCTGGGGAAGGTTCTGTTTGCTCTAAAATTCGAGCAACAATTGAATTTATTCGCGGCGTTAAGGATATGTGAAACAATTCATTACAATGAAAAATACAATGGCAAATGATTGACTTATGTAAATGAAGAATGATCAAACCGTTGGAGTTGAATAGATTGCCGGTAATGGGATAAAACACAATAAGAAGTGAACAATCTTGATAAGAGATAGGAATAGTAATCAATATTTCAATCGTGTATGTTGTGTCTACAATGAAGATAAAATGCCCCTCTTATAGGTAAGGGAAGAGCCATACGTACGGTAAAAACCTGATTACAAGATAAAAATCCCTCTAATTATGGGATGGAATATCCCTAAAATAATGGCCTAACGTTTATGACGGTTGAGGCCGTGACTCCTGCCGAGATATCAGGAACCCACAAGATATTCGGTTTTCCCATTATACAGAACTGATCCTTTTGTCATGAGATGCACCTTCCTTGACCGGCGTCGATTGCCTTATCTCGGTCTCCTCAGTTCCGAACCCAGTAGCGCTCGACTTCGGGCGTTCCTTCCTGAAACGCTGATCCTAGTTTTGAAGTAGTTTGGTCTTGCATTGAGCATGAGCCCGACCTTCCTTGTGTGCTCGATTATACCCGACCCAATACAGATAGTCCCCTCGTTTATTGGAGAGTAAGGACAAAAAACGATATGAATCGTCGTTCTTTGAGCATTCGGTCAAATAATCAACACATTCTCTAAACGTGACACGAAGTTAAAAGCATCAAATCACTCAATCCTAGAAGACCTTTCGTTGGTGCGTGACGGCAGCGCCGTGACGTACGTGACAATCGACAAAGGAAATTATTGCCTGTCTTGTCTGACTTCCAAACCCTGCAACTTCTGTGTATAGCATTTAATGCTCCCTTGCATCGTGCTCTGAACCGCCGCTTTTTGGGAAAGTATAAATACTTCCCTTCCCCTTTGTATTCCAATCTTTACGCTGCTTAACAACCTGCTTCCTATAATTTTCTATATTTTCTCATCACAAAATTTCTTTTACTCCTTACACTTCTTTGCTCTTCACTTTTGCTACTTCAACCACCATGGCTAAAACTTCTAAATCCGTTCCTCAGAAACAACATTCTTCACCTGCTCAACCCGTTGAGGAGGTAGAGCCTGTTCACACTGAAGAAACCTCTGCGGAGCCTCCTTTGAAGGCCTTTATACCAGTTGGGTGTTTCATAGGCTCCGACTTCAAAGTCGAGAAGACTTCTTCAGTGCCCGGCCGATGTGAGCCGGTCTCGATGTATATCAGCTCGATCACCCAAAGACATCTTGATAGGGTAAAGGCAGAGTGCAGATGGACCGACAAAGACGTGGTAGTTCCTTCCTCGAATGAATCTATTACCACTCATGTGGAGGGCTATCTGAGCGTCTATACTTACCCATTGACATTGGGACCCCCGGACCCTATAATCGTCGAATTTTGTAGAAGATATAACGTTCCCCTGGGCCAGGTCCATCCTTCCGTGTGGCGAATAATCTATCTCTTCCGCTTCTTCGTGAGTAAGGTCGAAGGGGGGCACCCTTTCACTATCAACCATTTACTCCGATTATACAGTCCCCGGATGTTCCGAGGGGGACTGACAAAACTCACTCGCCGGGCCAACAAGGCTCCGTTCTCGAGCATCGACGAAGATAGGGACCGGGGCTGGATGAGCCGGTTTGTCCGAATAAGGACCTCCGATCTGATCCTCGCTGAAGGCATGCCGTTCCCTGAGAAGTGGAGCTTGAAACGTAAGCGCCCCTTTACTTAAAATCACTTATTGATTTCCTTCTAATGCTTAACCGGTATGTCTTGTGAAGTGCAGCCGTTTCCCAGTCGCCGGCCACAATTCAACACTTAGAGGAGTGGGTCCGGAGAGTTGTGGCTCAAAGGTCCTACTCGGAACGGGCCTGGCAGGAGATATCGAAAGGCCTTTGGGAGGCCAAGAATCATGGTGAGCTTCAATAATGTTTGTTTATATTATTTGGGGTAACCGGTGCCATTACTTGACCTTCGAAAACTCGTTTTGCAGGTCTCTCGAAAGATGCCGAGTTGAGATCGACCCCCACCGGTGGGGAAGTTCCTTGCCCCCTCCCCGTATCGGGGAAAGAGGGGGGAAAGAAGAGAAAAGAGGCTCCCGGTCTTGCTAAGCCCGAAAAGAAGAAAGGCAGGAAAAAGATGAGGGCTCGCAAGGTCACAGTCACCGACCCGACCATTCAAGTGAGCGACAATTCCGAGGGGGAAAAGAGTCACGAAACTTTAAACAACGAACCCCCTCAGGCAGTCCCCAAGTCGAGGGTGGATGAGGCTTGCATCCCCCGAGAAGAGGATCCCGAATCGAAAGCGAGGACCGGGAGTCGGGCCGACACAGGAACAACAACACAAGGGGTCTCGGATATCCCGGAGATGGTGCATTCGCCTTCTTTTTCAGAGGCAACTCTGAATGACGCCCAAGCTTCAAGAATGCGCACACCAAATAAAGGGCCGGTTGCAGCTAGGGCCTTTGACGAATTCTTCGATGGGGTACCGTCGGCTGATACCTTCGGGCTTGAAGTGCCCAGAAGGAGTCCCCCGACCGAGATGAGCGGGGTGCCTGTCGGTACCAAATTGACCGACAAATTTCCTGCTCTGAGCTCGAACCCCGATCGGAAGAGAGTGATAACATTCGCCGTCCCCGAGGATGCCCGAGTATTGGGTGCGCGGTAGGCGTGGCAAGCTATCTCCACTGCTTGGTGACCGATGAGGACTAGGTCGTGATGAATGCAGTGGACTGGGCATGCTTGTTCAATGAAGCTCAGCAGGCATCGAACAGGGTATGCTTCCTTACTCGTTTTATTTTATGCCCAATATCTTAACTCTAAGTTTGCACTGACTATTTTAACTTACGTACCTTACAGTCTTTGGTGTTTCACCATGAAGCGTTCCTTCGAATCAAAGAAGGAATGACACAAGAATGGGCTCAACGTCAGCGGCTCGAAAGCGAGATGTCGAGCCTCTGAGCTGAGCTAGATTTCTTAAGGAGGGAGCACAGCAAAGAGGTCGACCAGCTGGGGCAAATGATCAATCGGTTGGACCGACTCCGATTTGAACTGCATGAAGCTAAGGCTGAAGCAAGAGGGTGGAAAGCCACGGTCGAGACTCTAACTTTGGAGAAAGAGGCTCTCCAAACTCGCTTAGAAGAACAGGCCTCGGAGGCGCGAGAGAGGATCGGAGTTTTGGTCAAAAATAACGAATCTCAGCAGCACCAAGTTGAGTCGCTTACCCAAGATCGGGTGGTTCTGGTCAACCAGCTGCAAGAAGCGAAGTCGGAGATTGGTACTACCAAGGCCGATGCTGAAGACTTGATAGCTCAATATAGATCTGATGCCGAGGTCGCGCAGGAGAAATCGAAGATGCTGGTCGAATATACTAAATGCCAGACTTGCCTCTCCGTTTTTGAGGAGCTCCAAGCCCGGGGTTTCGATCTATCCTCCGAAATTGCTGAAGCAACAAGGATCGAAGCCGAAATGAGGAAGCAAGCCTTCCCTGAAGAGGATGAAGATGGCTCGGACTGATGTTATTTTGATGCCGTTTTGATGTTTTGTAGCCCTAATATGTATAAGAATTCCATCATCATATATATAAACACATTTTATTCTATCTTGGCTTTGTTCCGCGTTTTCCATGTTTCATCATTTCCTGCCTTAGCTAGGATCGACTGACTAGAATCCGTTCCTTGAGATAACCTCGACCAGTCGTTAAACTGAATTGGTTAACATTCATTCGGCCTTAGCCCTATCGCAAATTCGGAACGGGTTAAATGAGCTTTGCCCACTCCCCCTCGACCATTAAGCTATGCTTTTTGGTCCATGAATGAATCGGAACCATGCCTTAGCAAAATTTGGATCCCTTTCAATTTAATTCGGCCTTGGCCTTAATTAGGAGAATTGAGGTCTTGCTTTGGCAGACTTCAATCTTCTCTAAATATTAGTTTAGTTTGGCCTTAGCCTTTCATAAATTGGGATTGCCTGAATTGGTCTCACTTCCCTTTTAAGTTTTATTAGCTCAACATGGCCTTGGCCTATTTAATTGATTTCGGGGTTTGCCCTTTTGATATGCACATTGCGTTTCTAAGCCCAAGGGCTTCTTCGGTTGCGTGTCGAAACCTGATGCTTGGTTCGCCCACCTCGACCGGTATCAATGCTTCGGTGCCATATACTAAGGAAAACGGGGTGGCCCCGGTACTAGTTTTCTTGGTCGTTCGGTACGCCCATAAGACTTCGGGTAGCATTTCCCTCCATTTTCCTTTAGCATCGGCCAGCCTTTTCTTCAAGTTTTGGATTATGGTTTTGTTGGTCGACTCTGCTTGACCGTTGCCACTGGGGTGATATGGAGTCGACAATATACTCTTGATCTTGTTATCTTCGAAGAACTTGGTTATTTTACCTCCGACGAACTGTTTGCCATTATCGCACACGATTTCTGAGGGCATCCCGAACCAGTAAATGATATGGTCCCATATGAAGTCAATCACCTCTTTTTCCCTGATCTTCTCGTAAGCCTGTACTTCCACCCATTTAGAAAAATAATCAGTCATAAGAAGAATAAATTGAGCTTTACCTGGTGCTCGAGGGAGGGGCCCGACAATGTCCATTCCCCACTTCATAAATGGCCATGGCGATATGACCGAATGCAGGGCTTCTGCGGGCTGGTGGATCATCGGTGCATGTCTTTGGCATCCACTGCATTTGCGTACGAACTCCTTTGCATCTTTCTCCATGTTGTTCCAGTAATAGCCGGTCCGAATTACTTTTCGAACTAACGAATCGGAACCAAAATGGTTGCCGCAAGCTCCTTCGTGTATTTCTTTTAGGATGTATTCGGTGTCTCCAGGCCCAAGGCATATGGCGAGAGGGCCATCGAATGTCCTCCTGTACAATGTCCCATCATCGGCCAAACAAAATCGGCCCGCCTTTGCGCGCAACGCTCTCGATTCTTTGGGATTGGATGGTAATTTACCCGAGCTAAGATACTCCACGTACTTATTTCTCCAATCCCAGGTCAAACTTGTTGAGTTGAACTCGGCATGACCTTCTTCCACCACCGACCTTAACAACTGCACGACTTTTTCAAAGTCGATTTCTTCGTCTTCGACCGACGATCCTAAGTTGGCGAGGGCATCAGCTTCACTGCTTTGTTCCCGAGGTATGTGCTGTAGGGTCCATTCCTTAAACTTGTGTAATGTAACCTGAAGTTTATCCACATACCTTTGCATACGCCCTTCCCTGACTTCGAACGTTCTATTTACTTGGTTGCAACAAGGAGGGAATCGCACTTGGCCTCGATTTCTTCCGCTCCCAGGTTTTTGGCCAATTCTAGACCTGCAATCATAGCCTCATACTCGGCCTCATTGTTAGTCAGTTTTATAGTCTTAATAGACTGTCTAATCGTATTCCCGGTCGGGGGTTTAAGCACGATACCTAACCCCGACCCTTTTGAATTTGAGGCACCGTCTGTGAACAAAGTCCACAGTCCCGAAGGAGTCCCCGATTTAATCATGAGTTCTTTCTCGACTTCGGGGACGAGCAACAGCATAAAATCGGCGACAAAATCGGCCAGTACCTGAGACTTTATCGAGGTTCGAGGTCGATACTCGATATCATACCCACTAATTTCGATGGCCCATTGTTATAACCCATATTTGTACGTGTTAGATTACAATGTAAGATAGTCTACCTTGGTTCGAGAAGGGAATTACCTTTGAGACAATAAGAGTTTAGTCCTATTGGTCCTAAACGATGCAAAGGTGTATAAGGGCGGTTAAGAAGTATTAGAGGAAAAACGAGTTAAGGAAGTTGTAACTCGCGTTTTTGGGAAAATCGAGAGGTGTTTAACATTACCAAAATGTCATGTTTTAAGGTATTTTAATGATATGATATCCGTTTCATAAGTCTTGAAGTCAAACGAGTTATGAAACAAAAGTCGACAAAAGTTGTCGCAACTTAGGTTCACAATTTTACTTAAACGTTAGGTCAAATGTTTCTGCGATTTTCTCCCAATTTACAAGGAGTTACGGGGTGGTCTACCTACAAATTAAAGGTCTATGAGTCTAGTTTCCAATGCTTCAAACCGTTTGTCAATACGATCTCGGAGTATTGAGATAATTGCATTACCGTAGAACTGCGCAGGCTGGTAGGTGACAAGTAGGTGCATCACCTACTTGCCAAAAGTAAGGGCTAAAAGTTAAAAGCCCCAAGTCGGTTACGAGAGGGCTTTTAATAGCTTTTAAAGCCTGATAATTCACTATCATTTCACAGCTTCAAAACCTAAAAGAACCCCTGCAACCCCTCCCAAAAATAACACCACACA
>MCJB01016759.1:0-60964 GCA_002018475.1 Nicotiana obtusifolia
CATGTGGAATGAAATACATCCTAGTAGCTGTGGACTATGTATCCAAGTGGGTAGAAGCTATTGCCTTACCAAACAACGAAGCTCGGAGTGTGACCGCGTTTCTAAAGAAGAATATTTTCACCAGGTTTGGCACCCCGAGAGCCATTATCAGCGACGGAGGGTCACACTTCTGTAACTGAGTGGTTAAAGGTCTCCATGACAAGTATGGGGTTAAGCATAAGGTTGCCACACCTTATCATCCACAATCGAGCGGCCAAGTTGAAGTATCCAATAGGGAGATCAAAAGCATCCTGTCCAAGACGGTGAACGCAAATAGGACTGATTGGTCAAGAAAGCTAGATGATGCTCTATGGGCATATTGTATAGCTTACAAGACTCCTATTGGTACATCCCCGTATTGGTTAGTCTTTGGAAAGGCGTGCCATTTACCCGTTGAACTCGAGCATAAGGCTATGTGGGCCTTAAAGAGATTAAACATGGACTGGGTGGAGGCCGGAGCTTTAAGGTTGGCACAGTTGAATAAAATGGAGGAATTCCGATTTCATGCTTATGAGAGTGCAGCAGTTTATAAAGAACGAATGAAATTCGTCCATGATACAAAGATCTTGAAAAGAGAGTTTAAGGCGGGGGACCTGGTGTTGCTATTCAACTCAAGACTCAAATTATTTCCGGGGAAGCTGAAGTCTAAATGGTCAGGACCATTTAAAGTTGTCGATGTCTCCCCGTTTGGAGCTGTCGAATTAGCATCGGAAGATGGGCTTCGGAATTTCAAGGTTAATGGGCAAAGAATCAAGCACTACTTGGGTGTAGATGGAGAAAAACATGTGGTAGAGCAGCTGGATCTAAAAGATGATCAAATCCCAACTACAGACTGATTGCAGAGGCATCCTAGCATCGTCGTGCCGCGACGTTAAATCAAGCGCTTCATGGGAGGCAACCCATGTGTGGTATCATTAGTTTTTGTTTATGTTGTAGTTTTATTTATTTAGAAATTCAATATTACATTTGTACTTAGGTCTACTTGAAGGGTTTTCGAATGCAGGAATGTGATGAAAAGGATACACGAATTGAAGAAAAGTGTTTGAAACTGCAGAAAAATATCAAGGTGAAAAATGCTGCACAAATGCGATCACATTTGAGATATGCGAACCGCATTTGTGCCGCAAACTGAAGCAGAAACTTGAGCAAACATGTTGGGCAAAAATTTGAAGAAGCTCGAAAATATGCGGTTCGCAGTTGTGGTATGCGAACCGCATTCTCACCGCAAACAGAGACAGAGAATTCATCTAACGAGTCTGGTGAAAATGCGGTTGAAGCTCCTAATTTGCGGTTCGCATTTGACCTATGCGAACCACATTCTAACCGCAAACAGAGACAGAGAAACCAGCTCACAAGTATGATAACAATGCGGTGGAACTTATACTATGCGGTTCGCATTTCAATTATGCGAACCTTACGTCATCGCATCTCTGCCAGGTAAGTATTCGCATTCCATCCTTTGCTAATCCCTTCAATCTAAGTATATTAAAAAAAAAAAGAAGCACAAACAAACAAAAAGAGAAGAGAAGACGGAAAGAGAGAAGACTTCCGATGAACATCGTCGGAAAACTACAAATGTCAGTCCAAGAGTTCATTCACCTTTAATCTAAGAGCTACAATCTTCTTCCCAAGGTATGTGCACTCTTTGCTTTACCTTAAATTCTTAGTTCAAAAACCTAGGGTTTATTGTTCAGTAAAGAAGTTCAACGTTGTTGGAGTGGATGACAGAAATCTCGGGTTTGTTTGCTTAAGGGATGCACATTCTTGGGTATTTGAATGTATTTACGGTCCACAAATTCAAAATGTGGACCGCAATTAGACCGCATTCCCCAAAACCCTAGGTGTCTGAGGGAGACGACAAATGCGGTGAATCTGCGATCGCATAACCAATTTACGAACCGCAGATCCACCGCGAACACACTCAGAACATTTAGTTAGCACTGGTGAACTATGCGGTGGTTATGCGATCGCAGATCTCGTTTTGCGATGAGTTTGCGATCGCATTTGTGTGTATCGAAAAGGCTTATGCACATCACCACTCTGCGATGGATTTGCGATTCACATAGTGGTTATGCGACCGCAAACCACACCGCATTTCTATAACTCTTTGGTCATTTCTCTTGTTTTACCTTTTTTTTTGTCTCTCAAATGATGATAATGTCACTGACATCTCCCACGTATGCAGATATGGCCAAAAAGCATTCCTCAAAGAGAAGGCCTTCCTCCGCTTCAACCTCCGAACCAACCAAACGGGCAAGGAAAGAATCAACTATACCTACCCCCTCCCAGTCTGATGAGGAGGATTGCGTTCTGGAAGTTGATCTAGTTGCTGAGGCACGAAGGAAGAGAGGTGATGACCTTCAGCTTCGCTTTGGGGTTGAAGGTTCACGATCTTTGTTCAGGGAAGCACTCACGAAGAGAAGGATCCTGGGGTTGAAGAAGTTGAGCTTGAATGGGCTGCAGGACAAATAACCTCATATTCTCGAAATCATAAAAACGAGAAGATGGGAGTATTTCACTAAGGACCCCAAGGAATACAATGAGTCAATGGTCCGTGAATTTTATGTGTCCTATGGAGCCTACCGATCAGCATATCAACGACGCAATAGAATATTCACCGGCCTTGTTTAAGTTCGGGGCAAGACTGTGTTTTGTGGCAGCAACCATATCAACGAACTCTACTTCCCCAACTGGGACTCAAGCACACCCGAGTACGATGCAAAGTACTCTAATAGAGAGAATGAACGGGGGTGGATAGCGTCAATAATTGTAAAGGGGATCCCGGCCTGGATAAATCCTGGAAAGAAAATCTTTAAGGAAAACCTCACAAGGGAGGGCAAATATTGGCTCAGCTTCGTCACCTCCCATCTAATACCCTCCAGAAACGAAATAGACATCAGCATTGAGAAGGCACTTCTCATTGCTTGCATAATGACGGGTATTACAATTGATGTGGGGAGCCTTATCTTTCAAGAAATTGGCATCCGAGCTACTCAGCGGGCCACATCACTTCCCTTCCCAAGTTTGATCACCACCCTCTGCCAAGAGGTGGATGTCCCATTCTTACCACGACAAGACAAACTTGGGAGGTCTACGAGAGATATAGATATCACTCGTATCAGTGATTCACCGGCCCCAACAACAACCCCAATTGAAGACATTGACTCTCAAAACCTCCTGTCACCCCAAAATTCTGACACCTCTACAGCTACTGAAGAAACTGCACCCTCATCTACCACTGGTCCATCATCCTCGCACATGCCAGCCATTTCAAGACTTGGTTTAATTTCTCATCACGCAAACTCTAAAGTAGACCAACTCTTGAAGACATTGCCCTCACTGATTAAACAGGCCTTGACTCCGCTGCAACAACAACAATTAGCGTTCGGAGAGAGGTTGACCAAGCTTGAGTCGAGGGTTAAAAGCATTTAAAGAGGTGAAGTGAGGGGTTTGCCCCAACTGCGGGAGGAAGTAAAATCACTGAAAACCGACCTCCAGAAGATGAAAAATCTGGAGTTCGACATATGATCTCTCCTCCCCAACGAGGGTGACCAGGGTGCTGGCCGTGCTGACTTGGGCCTGGACTTCACGACACTTATGACAGACATCGCACCTTCGTCTGCTAAAGTGTCTCAGCCTCCTACCCCTACAGTCCAGGTTGATTCTACTGATGACGAGACATCGAAGAGGTCATCAGAGTTCGAAGTGGACGAATCAGAGGAGGCCAGTTTAGAGGTCGATGAGAGTGCAACCCCTCAGCCAAAAGGAAAAGAAATTGCTGTGCCTACGGTGGAGGAGGAACAAGAGCAAGCCGACATCGAGAAGGCCATTGAGCGATCATTAGCAGATAAGGCTGTCAGGAGATGGCCACCAACGGGAGAAGCTAGCAGCTCAACGGCTCCCCCACCGGCTTCGGACCAAACCCACTCTTCTCCTCCAGCACTGACGGAGACCTAGGCTACTGCATCTCTTCACGCAATTGCGCCACCAGGGAGCCCCTTGTCCTTTATATTCCTTTTTATGCATTGGGGACAATGCATGTGCTTAAGTTGGGGGTGGTAGCCTTGTATTCTTGTTGTGTCTGTATATTTGATTTATTTGTGAGCATGTGTAGTGACATTTGATACCTGTACATTATATAGTAATGCTTTATGATTCATGTGTATATGTGTTATAATTAAATAGTTAGTAATAAATTTCCCTTGTTTTTTCTTTTGTCGGGTTCTTTTTCAAGGGTGTAATAGTAGAACCGGGCCTTTAAATATAAAGTATATTGACCAGGATGGTACATCTGTTGAAAATCAAGTATGTAAACATATGTGAAGAATAGACCCTTATAACAAATCAATTAGGTGGATTTGAGGCTCGCTCAGTAACTCTAGGTCTACTTAGAATTGTGTATGTGTACACGAGGAAAGCCTCGAATTACTAAATGTGAACTCCAAAGCTGTAAACTATGTTAACCGAACAGTTGATGTGCCAATGTGTGTGAGCTCCTTGTTTTGATAGTTCTTGTGTCTACTGCTGCCATCTAGAACTTGCCCAATTGGTTTTTCGTTGCCTATCCTACGTACATTGAGTTAGAGAAATGATCTTAGGCTTTCTTTGATTAGTGATGAAACCTTTCTAGCCTTTTCAGCTTACCTGTGCATAATGAATATCACTAGTACCCTAGTTGAGCCTTGTAGCCTTTTCATTGGCCTCTGCATTACAAACCTATCCCATTCGTAAGACATGATCTCTCTTGAACCCGTTCCTCCTTGAACATTGAGAACATTGCTAAAAGTTTAAGTTGGGGGTGTGGGTCAACATGAAAATGGGCAAGGTTGTGAAATGAGACTGGGTCCCCGTACCTCAAAAGCTCATGTGAATCTATGGAAGCTTCAATATAAGAAAAAAAAAAGGGAAAAGAAAAACAGAGAAAAAAAAAATAATGCGATCTTGTATCTTTGTTTTCATAAAGAAGCTTGAGAATCAAATAAAGAGGTATGCAAGTGGGGTCTAATGCGGGAATGTAAGGCCATTGAGGCCATCGGGTCAAAAAAGGAACAAAAGGTTGAAAGAAAGAAGCATGTAATTAGTGTTCAAGGGGGAAGTAGCCACTATTATCTAAATATATATATCCTACCTTTCCTTAAACCGACATTACAAGCTTACAAAGTCCTTATGTGATCTTTAATCGAGTGTTCCTATAACTAGGCGATGAATTAAAATAAGGGCAAGCCTAGGCATGGCATGTGGTGACACTTAAAATTCTGTTCTGAGAGTGAGTGTACTAGTACGTTGTCCCTTGGTTTTGCTATAATAAATATTGTGAGAGTGGGACCTTCTTTCTAGTGAGGGCACATACACTGCTAGGTTGATAGTAAGTTGAGCTTTGAGTACTGATTGATCATGGTGAAGTGAATTAACCTCAATGCAAGCAAGTGGCATATGGTACTTAATTTTTACTAGCTAATCCTACAAAGTGCAACAACATACATAATATAGGATACAGGGTGTGGGCGACATGTGTACATTGAAACCAAGCTCCCAAGTATGTAGAATCATTCCCAAACACCCTACACTTAGCCCGATATCACATACAACTACACTCGGTTACTTAGACTTCACCGGTGCACAAAATACTCATTCAAACATTTTAGCAAACACCTTGTGGGCATGAAATGTGTGCAACTTAGTGTAACAATGGTGGAACATAGTGGCCCTCCCAAATTTCAACAAAGTAGAGGGAATTGTAGTTTACTACTCCGTATACAATACAATCAAAAACCAATTTTGTCCTACATTCATGCCACCCACCATAGAACAAGTCTTAAGAAACAACTTAGGGGAAAATTTGGGGATTAGGGCAATTGGGAGGGGGAATGTTGATTATCATCTACCAATTAAAAGAATAAGAAGAAGAAGAAGAAGACATGCCTGTAGGATTTAGGATGAGAGCAAGAAGGAAGCTTGAGAAATTTGAGAGAGAGGGGGAAGAAGGGTTGCGACAGAAGAAAGCGTGAGAGAGAGATCGAATGTTGATTTGAGTAATGTTTTAATTTGTGTTGGGGGTGGGTATGGGTTATAAGGTGGGTTATAATGTTTGTATAGATGGGTATATGGGTCGGGATCTATGGGTATGGGTTTTAATTTAATAACCAAAAACAAAACAAAAATAGAATAAAAAAATAATTCACCTGCACCCCCTAGCCCGACGCCCCAGGCTAGGCTTGGCACTGAGGGGCTTCGACATTTTATAAAGGGTGCCCCAGGCATCGTGGGGTGCTGGCCTGGGTGCTGATTTGCGGATAGTTTTTGTTTGATAACATCCCGATCCCCCGAGTCCTTTATATATCCAATTTACATGCCCCACACCATTCTACCTATAAATTCTATGTCTACGAAGAAAATGCAAACTCTAGTCTACTCTAACTAAAAAAAACAATTAAAAAGATAAGCTATGAAAGCAATAAAAATTGGGTTGCCTCCCAACAAGCGCCTGATTTAACGTCGCGGCACGATGCAGTACATCTCTTACTCATTAGCGAGTCCTACTTTGGTCTTCTCACGATCAATGATTCCTCCCTAATAGTGCTTGACTCTGTGTCCATTCACTAAAAATTTCTTTTCACCATGTAAAGCGCGCAGCTCAATTGCATCATAAGGAGTGACTCTCACCACCACAAATGGACCTGACCATCTCGATTTCAACTTCCCAGGAAATAGCTTGAGCCTAGAATTGAACAATAATACATGTTGGCCTGGTTCAAAGTGACGTGGCTTGATACGCTTGTCATGCCATCTTTTCGTTTTCTCTTTGTATAGCTTAGCATTTTCATAAGAGTGCAGCCTGAACTCATCTGACTCATTCAACTGTAAGAGTCTCTTCTCGCTCGCGGCCTCCAGGTCTATATTCAACTTTTTAATGGCCTAGTACGCTTTGTGTTCAAGTTCAACAAGCAAGTGACATGCCTTCTCATAGAAAAGCTTATACGGCGATGCCCCAATTGGCGTTTTGTATGCAGTTCTATATGCCCACAAGGCATCATCTAACTTTGCAGTCCAATCCTTCCTATTCACACTCACCGTCTTCTCAATATTTGCTTTATTTCTTTGTTAGACATCTCAGCTTGTCCACTTGTTTACGGATGATATGTCGTGGAAACTCTATGGCGGACTCCATATTTAGCTAGAAGTTTATTCAATAACCAATTGCAAAAATGTGTCCCTTCATTACTAATCAAGGCACGTGGAGTCCCAAACCTTGAGAATATGTTCTTCTTCACAAACGCAGCTACCACCATGGCATCATTCGTTGGAAATGCGATTGCCTCTATCCATTTTAACACGCAATCAACTGATAGCAAGATGTATTTATGGCCTCTGGACAATGGGAATGGTCCCATAAAATCTATCCCCCACACATCAAAAATCTCGACCTCCAGGATGTTCTTCAACGGCATCTCATGCCTCTTTGTGATTGTTCCTGTTCTTTGGCATTGGTCACACTTCTTAACAAATTCATCGGCATCCTTGAATAATGTTGGCCAAAAGAACCCAGATTGTAATACCTTTACAGCTGTCCTATCACCTCCATGATGGCCCCCATAAGGTGATGCATGACAATCATACAACACTAATTCCACCTCCTTTTCTGGAATGCATCTCCTCATCAACTGATCAGCACACTGCTTGTACAAGAATGGCTCATCCTAGTAGTAGAAGTTCACATCATGTAGAAACCTCTTTTTGGCTTCAGATTCAATTTCAGGAGGAAGTACTCCACTCACAAGATAATTCATATAGTCCGCGTACCATGGGAGAGGGTCTTGGGTGATAGCAAAAAGTTGCTCATAAGTAAATGCCTCTTTAATTTGTCTACCCTCTTCCACGTGGTCATGATGTTCCAGCCTTGATAGATGGTCAGCTACTTGGTTCTCTGTGCCATTTCGATCTCGTATTTCTACATTCAATTCCTCCAACAACAAAACCCAACGCATTAATCTAGCATTGGATTCTTTCTTTGTAAATAGATACTTGATTGCTGCATGATCGGTATGGACTATACTTTTGTTCCTACCAAGTATGCCCAAAATTTCTCAAAGGCCCACATGACGGCCAACAACTCCTTTTTAGTGGTGGTGTAGTTCGGCTGTGCATCATCAATAGTCTCACTCACATAGTAAAAGGAATAAAACATCTTGTCCTTCCTCTAGCCTAGCACTGCCCCGATAACATGGTCACTTGCATCACACATAAGTTCAAATAATAAGGACCAATCTGGTGCTGCAATAATAGGGGTAGCCACCAACTGCTTTTTGAGCTCTTCAAATGCCTTCAGGCATGCTTCATCAAAATTGAAAGTTACATCCTTTTCAAGCAACCTGCACAAAGGAGTAGCAATTTATGAAAAGTCTTTAATAAAGCGTCTACAAAATCCAGCGTGTCCCAAGAAACTCTGGACACCCTTCATGAAAATAGGTGGAGGTAATTTTTCAACCGCCTCCACCTTCGCCTTATCAGCTTCAATTCCGCTCCTTGACACTCTGTGACCCAACACGATGCCTTCTTGCACCATAAAATAGCATTTTTCCAATTCAACACTAGATTTGTTTCTTCACAACGGCCTAACACCTTGCTCAAATTCTTCAAAAAGTCATCATAAGAATACCAAAAGACTGAAAAATTATCCATAAGACTTCCACAAATATTTCCACCATATCGGTGAAAATAGCCATTATGCACCTCTGAAAAGTGGCTGGTGCATTACAAAGACTAAACAACATTCGCTTGAAGGCGATAGTGTTATAAGGACAAGTGAAAGTGGTCTTCTCTTGATCCTCTGGGCATATGAAAATCTCGTTGTACCCCAAATAACCATCAAGGAAGCAATAATATTCATGCCCCGCCAATCTGTTCAAGATTTGACCAATGAATGGAAGTAGGAAGCGGTCTTTGCAGGTTGCTTTATTGAGCCTTCTGTAATCAATGAAAACTCTCTACCCCGTCGCGGTTCGAGTAGGAATTAGCTCATTTTTCTCATTCTCTACCACAGTCATCCCCCTTTTTGGGCACACATTGCACTAGGCTTACCCAGTTGCTGTTAGAGATACGAAAGATGATTCCTGCATCGAGCCACTTAATTACTTCCTTCTTCATGACCTCTTTCATAATGAGATTTAATCTCCTTTGCTGCTCAACACGGGGCGCGGTGTCCATCTTCCAGAAAGGTTTTATGCATGCAAAATGATGGACTGATTCCCTTGATGTCAGTAATTGTCCACCCAATAGCCTTTTTATGCTCGCGAAGTACTCTGATCAATTTTTCTTCTTGTATTAGTCAAGCTGGATGAGATCACTAGCAATGTCTCAGAGTTCCCCAAATAATCATAGCGCAAATGCGCTGGAAGGGGCTTAAGTACTAGCTTGGAACTTCTTCAATAGATGGCTTAGGAGGGGTCAGAGTGACAGGCCTGTCCAACTCCTCAAATCTTCCAAACCCATGGACATAACTGCAATACATGTCAAGTACTTGCTCAATTTCTCTCATCATCTCATCTTCACTATCTTCTCCATCCCTAATCAAAGCTCGTTCAAGAGGATCTATGGGGCTCATATAAGGCACCAATGATGTAGTATCGCTTTCCACCACAGAAATCATGGATAAATCTTCATAGTGGGCTGGCAATCTGAGTGCTTTATACACATTGAATACCTCCAATCGATCACCTACTCTCATCGTCATCTTTTCTTCGAATACATCAATAATAGTTCGGCCCGTGGCTAAAAATAGACGCCCCAAAACAAATGGGACTTCCTGATCAGGCTCGTAGTCCAAGATAATGAAATCAACATGGAATATGAAACAACCCACTTGAACTAACACATCTTCAATCACTCCTTCAGGATGAGCAAGAGAGCGATCTGCCAACCATAAAATTATTGTTGTTGGGCGCAGCTCACCCAACCCCACTTGTCTGAACACAGATAGGCAGCATCAAATTGAATGCTCTCTCCAAGATCACACAAAGCTCGCTCGACTGCATGCTTATCAATCGAGATTTGGATAGTGAAACTACCCGAATCTTTCAATTTTTGAGGTAGCTTGCTCTCAATTCTTGAGCGACATTCCTCAGTGAGTTCCACAGTCTCGAACTCGGTCAACCTCCTTTTATTTTCCACTATGTCCTTGATGTATTTAGCATATTTGGGAACTTCTTATAGGCTGTCCACCAGTGGAATATTGATTTGCACCTGCTTTGAAATATCAAGAAACTTCTTATAAGCGGCATTATCCTTCACTTTCTGCAATCTTTGAGGAAACAGAGGTGGTGGACTCGTAACTAATGGTGGGGGTTTCGCAGCCACCGCCTCTTCAGCTAGCTTCCCTGACTCTGTTGATTTTTCTAATTCTGCCTCTATGGTGGCCGGTTTCTCATTAAAGGTCATTTATTTTCTCTTTTTCGAATGGACTTCTTCTAACTTTCTCCCATTCCTCACTGACACAACATTAATATGTGCCTTAGGATTAGCCTCATTGTCTCTTGGAAGAGTCTCCAACTGGTCGAGTATTTTGGGCACTGGCAAGTTGCCCCATTTTTCGCTCTAAATTTCTAATTGCTGCAGTGTAGGTTGCTGCTTGAGCTTGCTGGTCAGCCATTAATTTCTTCATCATCTCCTCAAGGTGACTCGTGGGGTTTGCAGGTTTTTCAGTCTGAGGTGGTCTACATTGCTGTTGAGGCACTTGTGGCCTTTACTGATTCTGAGCACCTTGGTTTCCACCCCAAGAGAAATTTGGGTGATTCCTCTAGTTAGGATTGTAAGTGTTCCCATATTGGTTTGTTTGCCCCTGTTTGAATTACTCACAAAACGGGCAGACTCTGGATTAACTGGGCATAAGTCGCTCATGTGACCCTCTCCATATACTTCACAAAATATTTGAATCTGTTGCACTGGCTGGGCTTGTTGCTTGTTAGTAATCAAGGTCATCTGATTGACTTGGTTGGTCAATGTGAAGATCTACACTGATAATGCAGAGACTACATCTAATTCGAGAACCCCTGCAGATTTTTGCACTATGTGCTTGCTCATCTCTTCTTTCCAATCAGGATTGCTTTTGGAGAATTTGTTCAATAATGCATATATCTCATCAAAGCTTTTCTCCAACACTTGACCCCCAGCAGCAGCAACTACCACAATCTTTGTCTCAGGATGTAGCACTTCTATGAAAGTATGAGCTAACACTCTGTTTGTCTGATTGTGATGAGGACGGTCTCTGAGTAGCCCTTTGAACCTCTCTTAAGCTGAGATAAAGACACCCCCGATTTCTGTTTAAAGGTGACTATCTCACTTCCGATCTTTGCAGTTTTGCCTGAAAGAGAGAACCTTGCCAAGAATTTCCTTGCCAGATCATTCCATGATGGAATAGAATTAGCTGGTTCTGCCTTCAACCATCGCTTTGAGTTGCCCAATAGAGAGAACGGGAACAGTGTGGGCCTCACATAGTCTGGTGTGACACCATTAGTGATATAAGTATCACTAATCTCCAAGAAGTTCAGGATGTGCTGTAGTAGATCCTCTTGTTGAAGACCCATAAACTGCCCATTCGTATATAGTAACTGGATCATGCTCTGTTTCAGCTCAAAGTGCCCAGTGATTCTAGGCTTCACATTTTTGGAGGTGACATTAGCAATGCTGGGCATCGCCGCCTCTTGAACAGCCATATGTTGCTCCTCTGCCATGTTTACAGGAAATTGAATGAGTACCTGAAGATTATTTGTGTCCCTTGCTTCCCTCAACCTCCTATGAAATGTCCTCTCAGGTTCGAGAGTCAAATCCTTGAATTCTGTCCTGGCTTCTGACCCTTCGCATTCAATCAAGGTTCCTATGAGCAAAGCAACAATTAAGTAACATTAGACTTGACGAAATAAACAATTATAGCTAAAACTAGAAAGTAGTCAATATTCAAGTCCCCAGCAACGGCGCCAAAAACTTGTTGCTCCCAAACGCACACGCAAGTATACGTGGTCGTACAAGTAATAAAATGATAAGTCAAGTGTCAAACCCACAGAGACTTGTATTAACTACCCACTAAATTCACCAAGATTGTAATCTAGTCGAGCCAATTCGGGTTCAAAAGTGTGATTATACTAAACAATAACTCTAACTAGTAACTAAATTATCAAGCAGCAAAATGGTTGTTGTGTATTCAGTAGAGACAAATATTCCAGGGTTGTGATTGATACGCTCAAAGTACACCTAAATAAATGCTATAAGACGGTCGATGTCAAATATAATAACCCAACTAGGTTGAGGTCGAATCCCACAGGGAATAGGTGTGAAAAGGTTACTTGAGTAGTGTGAAACTTGACTTAAGTCATAATCCTACTCCGCTAGTTCAAAAAGAGAGTGTTGTGATTGTGAATTATTAGGAAAACTATTTTGTTACGAGAATATAAGTAATTCAATTAAGGAAACCAAGGTTGTGTCCCTATCAATGGAATGTAATGCTATCGATATTAATATGATATATTTATAATGGAAGGCCCTTTGATATGTAAATGGTTCCTAAATGACTATCCAATATTTCTCAATAATTAGGTAGTATTTTCTCTTTATGATTTTCCCAAATATAAAAGAGTTACTGTTAAAAACAACAAATATATGCCAAATAGAACACACTTATTCCTAAGCGATTCTATTAAACAAGGTATAAAGCCTTGAGTTTTTGCTATTCAATTCTACCAAAACCTAACCCACTTTTCCAAGTAAAGATAGAGTGAAACGACATTAGTCAATGTTTGCAACCATCAACAATAAATGAAGTGTGAGAAATGAATAGATACCAATCAGCCATTATATATGTATTCAATGGTAAACACCCATTAACATTACACCCATTTAGGGTCCACAACCTTAGTATTTAAAACTAGCTACTCATACTATAATCCAAGAACAAAGCAATAAAAAAGTAATAAAACTTTACAAAGATGACAAGATTCTCTCTTCAAAAGCTTCCAAAATAATGGTGTATGCAATGCTGTGTAGCCTCTTTTTCAGACTGGTTCCCCCATAAAAACCCTAGTTATTCTATTTATAATGGGCTAAAGGTCGGGGTCAAAAAGTGACAAAAATAACCCTGCAGATCAAATATGCAACCGCATAATGGGTTGCAGAATACATTCGCAGCCCGCATATCTTCAATTCCTTCGCAGAGTTGATTGCCCAGTTCTCCAGTTGTCCATCACATTTCTTTTATGCGGTCCGCACTTTGATTTCGAGACCGCATTTGGTACCGCAAAGTCATTTTCACAAAAACTCTTTTTGCATTTGTTCGGTCATTATGGGGTCCACACAAGCATTATTCGATCGCACAATGGAACACGAAATCTACTCTAAACTGGGATGGTCTGCTTCGCTCTGCGGCCCGCACATCATTTTTGCGGTCGCAAACCTGCCACATTTCTTCCCTTCTATGAGTTTTTGTCATCTTTTCCGTGTTCTTGGTTCTTTAAGTCTGGTTTTCTGCAAAGCACCAAAACTACATAAAAAATGACTTAAAATGCTTTAAAAAAACAAGGTAAAGTCTATGTAATTAGTATCAAAAGTGCCGCAATTCTACGGCACATCAACACCCCCAACTTAGACTCTTGCTTGCCCTCAAGCAACTAAAACAAAGTCAAGCTATCAAATACTAATCTACTTCCGACAGATCACAAAGTAGTAGTGACTATGGATGATGCTGACTGTTAGCTAAAAATCATGTAACTTCTTTTATTCACCCTTCTTTGAAGACAAAGATCATTTAACAATTCGAATAATCAGTTTGTAAACTTCGAGCCTCAAGATCAATGACAGAGTGCTACCCACAGCTAGATATTCACTTGTGTCCTACTTTAAGAAACCTAACTTCTGCTAAATCTTGTAATTCATACGTGCTCACATAAAAAAAAAATCCCCAACTCAGCAAATATGTACAGGGGATAAAATCAAACACACTTACACTCAGAAAGAAGGCTAAGTGCTACAAGTATCAGCCCATATTCTTGACCTTATTTTAACTCATTGCTATCTCAGAAATAATTGGTTGTAGATCACAAAGGACTGTTTAAGGGTTGTAGTGTAGGCTTCGGGACGGGTTGGACGAATATTTGGGAATATAGTGACTGTCCCTCCTCAAACACTACATACATTTTGCTTCTTTTTAAACCACATAGCCCTTATTGACCTCTAGTTACCGACATAGAACCACCTCAAAGTATCCATTCAGTTTTCACAAGACTCCACACACAATTTGTTTTTATCTTTTTTATTTTTTATTTTTTTACAGATGTTTTTCTTTTGTTTTCTTTTGGAGCTTGAATATCTTCATAAACACAACTTTTTGAGGTATTTTCTTCTACACACAACGTACAACCTTACCAATTTCCAATTAACACTGACACCCCCAACTTAGGATTTTAGTCTCATTCTTAATCGTTCAAGGAGGGACGGGTTCAAAAGAAGGAATTATCTCACAAAAGGGTAAAAGTTTGTAATATAGTAGCCAAACAAAAGGTTAAAGGCTCAACATGGGGTAACTAGGATAATAAATGTACCAGGGAGGTCAATTTGGTCAAAAATTACTTAGCAATCAGAAAGAGAGCCTAAGATCATTTCAAAACTCAATCATCAACATGAAAATTGCATTGAGAAACCAACCGAGCAAGTTCTAGACATTACAAGTTGAGCACATGCATTATTTACACAAATTCTCACCCACTCACAATGCACGAACTGTTCAAATCGGCATAATTTCAGCCCTCAAGTGAATACAAGGCAACTCAAAGCTTCATCACATGATATTTGAGATTCTAAGTAAGCACAAAGTCAAAGAGCGAGCCTCGATTTCACAAGAATGATTAACCGTTTATTTAAAAAATTTGAAGGGTGCAATTTATGCAACAAAGACTTATCACATGCTTGAAGCTAGACAAAAGCACCAAAAAGTCAAAATGTTTTGTGCTACCGCCATGGTTCTACTATTACACCCTCGGAAAAGAACCCGGCGAAGAAAAACCAAGGGGAATTCATTGCTATATACAAATCTACACTATTAAGAGTAAGAGTTTATATACAAGAATCAAAAAGCTGACTACCCCACCCCCAACCGAAGAGCATGCATTGTCCCTAATGCATTGAGAAAGTAATAGCAAATTTAGGGGCTTCCTAGGGCGCACTAGGCTCTTGGAGAGCTTGGAACACCCAAGGCAGCCGTGGGGTCGGAGGCTGACATTGTGGAGGTAGTGGGTGGAACCTCTGACTGGGTAGTGGTGCTCGAAACCAGAATAGCAAGTTTCGCCAGTTGCGAAGCTCGGTCTTGGACCTGGGAGCTGCTAGCCTCACCCAATGATGGCTATGTGGTCGTGCTAGTAGCTTTGGTGACCATAGTCACAATGCTGTCTGCACATCTTCTTCCTCCTCACCCAGTGCATCTGTAGAAACAGCAACCGGTCTACCTCTGTTGTCCCTCTGATCATCACCCTCCTCAATTATCCCCTCCTCAGCAGTTTCCTCTTCATCAGTTCCCTCATCAGACTCTCCGGATTCCTCAACTGAAGGATCATTGGTGTGTGCAACGGAGCCCGGAGCTTGTGAGACCTCAGTACCATGGGCCATCTCAGCTGACATGAGGTTTGTGAAATCAAGGTCAAGGCTTGGTATCTGGGAGGTGCCAGTGCCCTGCTCCCCTTCCACCAAAAGAAGGGAGGTCAAATTAAACTCCCTTGTCTGCATCTTATGTAGCTCGGACTTGAGCTCAGCTACATCATTTTTGAGTTGAGGCATGTCCCCAGCTCTGCCTCGCTCAACCCTCTCAAGGTGCACTTCAAAGTACTTGAGTCGATCCTCATATGATAGATGTTATTTTTGAAGAGCACTTACTGAGATTTGGATCGGGGCTAGTGCTTGCCGGATGAGAGATGGAAGTTCTTTCGTCAATTTTTCTACTTTGGCATTTGCATGTTGTGCCAGTAGACCAAGCTTAGAGAGTGCAGGCAGTGAGACAGGTGGTGTTGCAGTGGCTGGTCTGGGAGTGGATGTGGAGGTGGTTGGTGTGGAAGAAGTGTCTGGAACTGATGAGGTAGTAGGTGCTGCTGAGGCTGGAGGAGGAGTGACTGAAGGCTCTGGTGGATCTTCGACCACTTTATCCGCAACATTATTGATCCAAGTGATGTCAATGTCCTGAATTGTTTTTTCTATGTGGTCATGTTTGGGAAAGGAGAGACTTCCCCAGCTTTACACAAAGCATGGATTAAGCATGAAAAAGGGAGTGAGGTTTCTTTCTTGTTTGCCCGGATTCGAATCTCACGGAATATAAGCTCCCCCACATCAACCTTGATACCTAACATGATGCAAGCAATGAGTATCTCCTTCTCGATACTTATGTCGGTTTCATTTCTCGAGGGCATTATACGAGAATAGACCAAACTGAGCCAATACTGGCCTTCTTGGGTAAGATTCCTTTTGTGAATCCTCTGGCGCCGAGCAATCTAGGATGGTGTTCCTTTGGCTATGACATAGGCCACCCAAGCACGCTCAGATTCCTTGTTTGCAATCTTTGTGTCAAATTCGGCCGTGCCTGGCTCCCATTCTTCAAAATATATATCATTGATTGATGAGGAATCACAGAGTACTTCAACCCCTCGGACTAACACAGATTCCAAGAATCTACGGTTTCTCTTCTGTTATGCGTTCCTGGATGCAGCATATGCAGCATAAAATTCCCTAACGAGTGTCTCGTTGTACTCCTCCGGAACTTGAGTGAAGAACTCCCATCCTCTCTTTTTGATGTTTTCTTGCACATGGGGGTAGTGTTCTTTTAACCCGTTCAAGCCTAGCTTCTTTTTTTCGAGGATCTTTCTTTTTTCCAGGCCATCTCTATACAGAGTCCAAGAGCCAGAGATCCCAAACCTGAGATCCTCACCACTTTTTCGGCGTGATTTGGCATGGAGGTCAACTGGTGGCACAAGGTCAATCAGTGCCTCCTCCTCTTCAGATTGAGAGGAACGCTCAGATAAAGCTCTGGATGTGTCAGGCCGCTTGCGTTGAGATTGCTGTGATTATGGGCTTATAGTAGCAGCCCGTCTCATTCCTCGAGTGGTGGGTTGTCACGATGCTAGAGCTTTTTTTGGTGCCATGCCTGTCAATTAACAAGGAGTGAGTACATGATATGGCATGGGTAACATATGGGAAGGAAATGAAAAACAAAGAAGGTTCTGCTACCAATTATGAGATCACAAAACAACTCTGCGAGCCGCAAAATATTTCGCATATTACACCACTCAGAAGCAGAACAAACTATGCGGTCCGCAGAAGTGGCCGCAGAACAACTATTTGACCGCAGATCGGTCGCATTTTGTCCTTCAGATATAACTTTTTGTCTGCCTCTGTCTGCGACCATTGTGCGGTCCGCAAAACGTTTCTACGGCTGCAAACTCAACCACACATGAGCTTTGAGAAAACTTCCTAGCACGCAAAATGCAATGACTCTGCGGACCGCAAACCAGTTACACGGACTGCAAATATCATCGTTCCTAATCAAAAAGGTATTCACAGGAAAATGCACAAACATCAAATTCATACTCCGTCCCAAATGCACAAGCACACACTTAGTCATCAGGACGATGCATTATGCAAATTTTCACAACTTTTCCAACCCCTTTTACTCTATTCCTACCCCCTAATTCGAATCCCCAAATTTTGATCTACCCACAACATGTATTTTCCCCCCAGCATTGATTTTTAGTACAATCACTCACAAATGATTACCCATAGTAAGGAGTTGGGGAGAAAAAGGAGGGTAATGAAAGCACATGGCACTCTTCAAATTGACTAAGGAAGAGAAAGGATGGAAATGGACATACCAGATATCAGAAGATGAAGTATTTCGGTATGAATTGCAAGCAAGGTAAGCCCTTCCTTTCCAATTCTTCTTTGATGTTGTTTTTCTCAGTGTTTTTGGTCTTTTCTTTCTTTTCTTTTGTGTTATGCTTTGTGCCCGTATGTGTGGGAGTGTAGATGAAAGACTGAAATGAGAGAGAGACCTAGGGCTTAATCCCTGAGCATTTTGCGGTGAAAAAGTGCATCGCATAACATATTATGTGGCCTCATATGTGTTATGTGATGGGTTAGTGACTGAGTGCTGCGTAACAGATTTTCGACCAGTTCTGCGGTCGCAGAGTCATTATGCGGGCCACAAAAAGTGAATCCTCACCGCTTTTATTAAGCCCAGTTTGCATTTTTTTCTGCTTGTGTCTGTGACCACTATGCGGTCTGCAAATCCTTTATGCGGCAGCATATGTTGCCGCAGAACACAGCTGAAGCTCGGCTTGCTTTCCTTCATTTCCGCTGCCCTTGCTTCCTATTTCCTTGTATTTTGGGTCACTTGCATTCTAACACATACGTCAAATTTTCAACACTTACAAATAAACTTACCGAAATTAAAATCTAACCAAAAAGTGTTATCAACACATGGGTTGCATCCCAAGAAGCGCTTGATTTAACGTCACGGCACGACGATATTGCCTCCATTTTTGCTAATCAGTAGTGGGGGTTGGTGTAAGACCATTGTTGATTGCGAATTGTTCTACCAATTGCCTTTCTCCAATAGTTCTGAGGTAATTCTTGACCCTTTGGCCATTTACTTTGAAGGTTCGAGTCCCGTCCTCGGATTCCAATTCAATAGCGTTGTAGGGAGACACATTCACAACTTTGAATGGGCCAGACCATTTGGATTTGAGTTTGCTCGAAAAGAACTTTAATCTTGAGTTGAAGTGTAAGACCAAGTCAGCGGATTTGAATTCCCGCTTCAAAATCTTCTTGTCATGAACAAACTTCATTCTTTCTTTATATATGGCTGCATTCTCATAGGCATGAAAATGGAATTCTTCCATCTCATTGAGTTGTGTCATCCTTAGATTAACAGCTTCGGCCCAGTCAAGATTTAACTTTTTCAATGCCCACATAGCTTTGTCTTCAAGCTCCACTAGCAAGGGACACGCCTTACCAAAAACCAACCGGTATGGTGAGGTGCCAATGAGAGTCTTAAATGTTGTTCGATATGCCCATAGTGCATCATCTAGCTTCTTTGACCAGTCGATCCTGTTTGTATTAACAACTTTTGCTAGAATATTTTTTATCTCCCGGTTGGAAACTTCAACTTGACCGCTCGCTTAGGATGATAAGGTATGGCCACCTTATGCTTAACTCCATATTTTTCGAGCAACCAGAACCACCATCACTAAGGATGGCCCTTGGGGTTCCAAACCGAGTATATATGTTCTTCTTCAAGAGGGAGGTTACACTCCTTGCCTCATTGTTCGGCAAGGCAATTGCCTCGACCCATTTGGAAACATAATCTACTGCAACCAAGATATATGTCATGCCGTAAGAGCTTACTAAGGGACCAATGAAATCTATAACCCACACATCAAAGATCCCGACCTCCATCACAAAGTTCATAGGCATCTCATGCCTTCTAGAGATTGACCCTTGTCTTTGACATTGATCACATACCTTGACCATTTGGTTTGCATCCTGGTAGATCGATGGCTAATAATAGCCGCATTCAAGCACTTTTACTGCAGTACGATTTCCACCGTGGTGGCCCCCAACTGGGGAGTCATGACATGCTTTGAGAATTTGAATTACCTCATCTTCTGGAACACAATGCCGAATAATGTTGTCGGTGCAAATCCGAAACAAAAAGGGTTCCTCCCAATAGTATTGCCTACACTCCCGCAAGAACTTTTTCTTTTGATAAGCTTCCAATCCGTCGGGGATAAAGTCACTAACCAAGAAGTTAGTGATGTCGACATACCAAGGATTGAAGGTGATACACAATACCAATATGTGTTCATCAGGGAAGGCATAATTAATTTCAAGATCTTCTTTTGATCTCCCTGCCTCTTCAAGCCTAGATAAGTAATCCGCAACTTGATTCTTTGCTCCTTTCCGATCTTTGACTTCAAAATTAAACTCTTGTAACAAAAGAATCCACCTAATCAATCTTGGTTTAGCATCCTTCTTGGCCATGAGGTAGCGGGGAGCAGCATGAGATGTAGACTATCACTTTGGAGCCCAACAAATAGGCCCGGAATTTTTCAAAACTATAGACAATAGCAAGCAGTTCTTGCTCCGTCACAGTGTAATTCATTTGTGCACCATTGATTATCTTGCTTGCATAGTAGATAGGATGAATAATTTTGTTATGTCGTTGACCAAGTACCGCTCCAATAGCTACACCATTGGCGTCACGCATGAGTTCAAATGGAAGAGACCAATCGGGTGTGACAATAATAGGTGCCTAGTGAGCCTTGCTTTCAATTCCTCAAAAGATTCGAGGCACTTCTCATTGAAATCAAACTTTGCATCCTTTTCAAGGAGCTTGCACATGGGACTTGAAATTTCTTAAAAGTCTTTGATAAATCGCCTATAAAAACCGGCATGCCCCAAAAAGCTCTGAATGACTTTTACCGAAGTGCCAGGAGGAAGCTTGGAAATGATCTCAATCTTTTCCCGATCAACCTCTATGCCTTGCTTGGAAATTTTGTGTCCAAGAACAATACCCTCGTCCACCATCAAGTGACATTTTTCCCAATTTAGCACAAGGTTTGTTTCCTCACATCTTTTAAGCACTTGCCTAAGGTTGTCAAGGCAATGCTCAAAGGAATCACCAACTACAGAAAAGTCATCCATGAACACCTCTAAGAAATCCTCCACTATGTCCGAGAAGATTGACATCATGCATCATTGAAAGGTAGCCGGGGCATTGCATAGGCCAAATGGCATCCGGCTAAAAGCAAAGGTCCCATATGAGCATGTGAATGTTGTCTTCTCTTGATCCTCTAAGGCGATGTTGATTTGGTTGTAGCTGGAATAACCATCCAAGAAGCAATAAAATGACTTTCTCGCTAGCTGATCAAGCATTTGATCAATAAAAGGCATAGGGAAATGGTCTTTGCAAGTAGCACTATTGAGCTTCCGATAGTCCATGCAAACTCTCCACCCGATCATCGTTCTCATTGGGATGAGTTCATTTTCGTCATTTTGAATCATGGCCATGCCTCCTTTCTTTGGCAGATTACACCGGACTCACCCAAGGACTATCAGCAATGGGGTAGACAACCTCGACATCCAACCATTTTATGTTTTCTCTCTTTACCACCTCTTGCATGGAAGGGTTTAACCTTCTTTGATGCTCCATGCTAGGTTTTCTCTCTTGCTCCAATTGTATCTTGTGCTCACAAATTTCGGCGGGAACCATCGGATATCTGCTATAGTCCACCCAATGGCCTATTTGTGCTCCCTCAAGGTATTCAATAAATGTTCAACCTGCACATCATTCAACAAAGAAGAAACAATTACAAGTAGAGTTCCATTAGATCCAAGAAATTTATACCTTAAGTGCGGTGGAAGTGGCTTGAGCTCAAGTTGTGGCGGCTCGATAATTGAAGGCTTAGAAGGAGGGATGACTCTATTCTCTAAGTCAAGAGAAAGCTTCTTTGGTGCATAAGTGTAGGACCCAACCCCTTCCAATGCATTCACTGATTCCTTGTATCCTTCTATGTCGTCACCATCAAAATTCACCAAAATAGCCGCCAATGCCTCACCAAGGCATTCCTCTTCCATCTTCACCTTGACTTCATCCTCTACCTCATCAACAACATCAAATACTGAGATACTTTCATATGCATGTGGCAATTTTACACCCTTACTCGCTTGAAAGGTAACCTCTTCTTCATTAACTCGGAACTTGATCTCATTTCGTTCCGAATCCATGAGTGCTCTCCCGGTAGCAAGAATGGTCTCCCCAAGATGATAGGGATTTCTTTATCAATAGCACAATCGAGTATAACAAAGTCGGCAGGGAGGAGAAACTTCCCCACTTTCACAAGAACATCATCAACAATTCCCACCTGTCGCTTTATTGAACGGTCGATCATTTGCAACCTCAAACTTGTAGGCCTAGGCATACCTAATCTCGCTTTCTTATAAATAGCAAGGGGCATTAAGTTGATGCTAGCCCCATTATCACAAAGGGCTCGTGTAAAATCGCGCAATCCAATAGTGCATTGAATGGTGAAGGCTCCTAGGTCCTCTTTCTTTTCGACAGTGGTTGTTACAATGATGGAAATAACCCGGTGAGTCACATTCACCACATCATTCTTGGTGGTTCTCTTTTTAGTGATCAAGTCCTTCAATTACTCAGCAAAACCCGGAATCTCTTGAAATGCTTCCACAAATGGAATGTTCACCGATAATTGCTTGAGAATGTCATAGAACTTCTCGAGTTTGCTACCATCGACCTTCCTAGAAAGTCTTTGAAGGAAAGGAGGAGGAAGCCTAGGAGTTGGTCCTAGAGTTTTTGGTGCCTCTATTACCTTTTCCTTAACCTCTTCATAGTTCACTTCTTCAGTTCTCACCTTCTTCGGGAGTCTTTCAACTTCAACAACAATCGGCACATCAACTTGTGCCTCAATTTCTTGTTCAGAATCTTCCACTTCGACCACTTGTTCATTCTCTCCTTGGAGTATTTTCCCACTTCGAGTTGTGATTTCCATACAATGGGAAGTCAGACCACTCCCACTACCTTTTGGGTTTGCAATTGTGTCACTTGGGAGCATGCCTTTCTGCTTCGAGTTTTGCTCTGTTGAGAAATCTCTCATTTGCATTTCCAACTTTTGTATAGATGCGGTGTGAGAACCCACAAGCTCGGTCATATTCTTCATTGAAGT
Source organism: Nicotiana obtusifolia (assembly GCA_002018475.1). Classification (NCBI taxonomy): domain Eukaryota; kingdom Viridiplantae; phylum Streptophyta; class Magnoliopsida; order Solanales; family Solanaceae; genus Nicotiana; species Nicotiana obtusifolia. Next base: position 22,800 of record MCJB01016759.1, read on the forward strand.
GTCGAATCTCTCTTGATTTTTCAATACTCTTTCAAGCATGTTTTCTAACTTGGACTCACTTGAAGAACTTTCTTTCCAATGTGGAGAGTCAGAATATTGCCCCTTTGGTGGAACATAGGGGTTTGAACTCCGATTTGAAAAGTTGTTGTGGTTACTCCAATTTTCTTGATTTGAACTACCTTGGTCGTTTCGCCACTGTTGGTTGCCTTCCCCGTGTGGGTTAGACCTCCATTGGTTTTGTTGTCCTGAGCCTTGGTAGGGTTGTCTTTGATAACCTTCTTGAGAGTTGTTGACATAATTTTCTTCTTTGTAATCCTCATTTGACATGGGTTGCACATCTTCCACCACATTCACCTTTTTTGTTTGGCTTTCAGGAACATCTTTGTCAACACATTGACATTGGTGGCAAGCCCGGCAATTACTTGATCTCTTTTTTGGTTTTCCTTAATCATGTTGGTCAAGGAAGGAATACCATATGCAAATCCACCCGTAGTGTCTTCCGAGTGCCAAGCTTGGTTATGTTTTGCCATCTTGTCAAGGATTTATGTGACCCTTGCAAATATTTTACCCATAAAAGATTCTTCAGCTGCATTTTTGGCTATGGATTGATTCATAGGATCCAAGCCCATCATGTAGATGCTCTCCCGGTATTTCTTGAAGAAGAAAATTTTATCCCGAAGCTCGGACTTCTTTCTTTGCAGAAACCATTTTGCTAGGAAAGCTCGGACAAGTTCGGGCCAAATATGTGTGAAATTAGGTGGTAGATTTTGGATCCATTGTCTTGCCTCTCTAGTTAGAGAGTACTTGAACATCCTCAACCTTAGGGCATCATTTGAGACATGATTCTGCTTGTGCATCGCGCACACACCCAAAAAATTTCTGAGATGGTGTCGGATCATCATCTATGGAATTTCGAAAAAACCCCTCTGCTTTGAGCATTAGGATTAGACTGTGTTCCACTTTGAAGTTGGCAGCATCAACTCTTGGAGGGACAATGGCATTTGTATCCTCAATATGCTCATCTATATCCGCAAAAATATTCTCTTCTTCCGGCTCGCCCATGTTTACCTAGTGAGACCAAGCAAAGTGTGATGGAATAGAAGACGACACAAAGTAAAGCACATACTAATTAGTAATTTCAAAACCGTATTCTCTGGCAACGACGCCAAAATTTGATACACTGAAAGTACACCTAAATAAATGGTGTAAGGCGATCGATGTCAAATATAATAACCTAACTAGATTGGGATCGAATCCCACAGGGAATAGGTGTGAAAAGGTTATTTGAGTAGTGTGAAACTTGACTTAAGTCATAATCCTACACCGCTAGTTTAAAAAGAGAGTGTTGTGATTGTGAATTATCAGGACAACTATTTTGTTATGAGAATGTAAGTAATTCAATTAAGGAAATCAAGGTTGTGTAACCATCAATGGAATGTAATGCTATCGGTGTTAATATGATATATTTCTAATGGAAGGCCCTTTGTTATGTAAATGTTTCCTAAATGACTACCTAATATTTTCCAATAATTAGGTAGTATTTTCTCTTTATAATTTTTCCAAATATAAAAGAGTTACAGTTAAAAACAACCAATATATGCCAAATAGAACCCACTTATTCCTAAGCGATTCTATTGAACAAGGTTTTAAAGCCTTGAGTTTTTGCTATTCAATTCTACCAAACTATAACCCACTTTTCCAAGTAAAGATAGAGTGACACGACATTAGTCAATGTTTGTAGCCCTCAACAATAAATGAAGTGTGAGAAATGAATAGATACCAACTTGCCATATACATATATATTCAATGGTAAACACCCATTAACATTACACCCATTTAGGGTCCACAACCTTAGTATTTAAAACTAGCTACTCATACTAGAATCCAAGAACAAAGCAATAAATAAAGTCATAAAGTTTACAAAGATGACAAGATTCTAAATCTCTTCAAAAGCTTCCAAAATAATGGTGTATTCAATGCTCTAGGTGTAGCCTCTTTTTCAGACTGGTTCCCCCACAAAAACCCAAGTTATTCTATTTATAATGGGCTAAAGGTCGGGGTCAAAAAGTGATAAAAAAAAACCCTGCAAATCAAATCTGCGACCGCAAAATGGGTCGCAGAATACTTTCGCGGCCCGCATATCTTCAATTCCTTCGCAGAGTTGATTGCCTAGTTCTCCAGTTGTCCATCGCACTTCTGTTATGCGGTCCGCACATTGATTTCGCGATCGCATTTGGTACCGCAAAGTCATTTTCACAAAAGATCTTTTTGCATTTGTGTGGTCATTATGCGACCGCACAATGGACCACGAAATCTACTCTCAAAGAACTCGGATGGTCTGGTTCACTCTGCGGCCCGCATATCACTTTTGCGGTCGTAAACCTGCCGCATTTCTGCCCTTCTATGGGTTTTTATCATCTTTTCCTTGTTCTTGCTTCTTTAAATATGATTTTATGCAAAGCACAAAAACTACAAAAGAAATGACTTAAAAGGCTTTAAAAAACGAGTTAAAGTCTATGTAATTAGTATCAAAAGTGCCGCAATTCTACGACACATCAATGATCGATTCACCAATCCTATTGTGTTCTAGTTAACTCTCCCTTTCATACAATCCACTCATGGTTTCTAATTAATGGAACAATTACTCTTGTAGCCTTCTCTCAAAGTACTACTCGCCTATTCAAAATAGATTAACACCTATATTCCTATGAAATCAATCTATTAAGAATGCATTAAGATTATGATAATTAAGCACGGTGACTAGGTATATTCCTTTCCTAACCACAAATCAGCCCCCCCTCCCTGCAGAGTTAATTTCGTGCTCTCTTCAATTCTTCTCTAATCTAAACATGGATTTCGCAAGCATAGCATAGATAGTAAATAGAACCTAACTATTGGCCAGGCAATTAAGCAATTAATCACAGAATTGAAGAAATAATCATATATTGGTGAATTATAATTTATGTTAAGTCAACGTTAAACAACAATATTCATGGCTTAATCACAACCCTAGAACTTTGAATTTTAGCCACTCATGATAAAATCAATCAATTTCATAAGTGTTGGATAATTGAAAATACTAAGAAAAGATGAAGAAAACTGAGATCTCCTTGCTCCCGAATGTTTCTCGTGTGTATATTTCCTTCAAAATGACGTCTCCCCACCAAAAACAGGTTTAGTCTTACTTTTAATATGCGTTGGGTAGGTCTAGGGCCGAAATAACCTTGTCCCGGGCAAAGTTAGAGAAATTCCCATCACCAGCGCCCAGGGCAGCGTGTGGCGCTGGCGCTGGCCTGCTTGAGTATTTTGTAAACAGCACCACAAGTGGCGTGAGGCGCTGCCTGTGGTGCTGGAATTCAACATTTTTCTATTTTTCTCCGTTTTGGCTCTAAGTCGCCCCTTTCGCCCCTAATTGCTTCTGGATGATTCCTACACATAATAACACCACGAATTAATATAAATCAATACATTTTACATCCGAAATCCACGAAATTCGAGTAAAACATGGGGCGATATACATATCAATATATACTTTAAGCTAAATATCAGGCAGCTGCTTCAAATATTGAAGAGCTGCGGAGATTTGCCTGCATTTCGCGTCAGTCTAGGAAATGTCTCCATTTTTTTTAACGTATTTAATGCATATTCTCTCCTTAGTCCTTTACCTGTGTTTGGCAGTGGTTTATGTCGCGATGGTTTAAAATTGATGAGATTATAAAAGGGCATTCCAAACCCTTCTTCCTCAATCCCTTTCACGAAATCCCACTCCAGAAACTCCTCATTCAACCCAAAATGCCCAAAATCCCTATTTTCCGGTTGTTGGTAGGATTTCGTGGACTGTTGTTGCTGCGAGTGCCGTAGGTACAAATCTATCCTCACCCTGCAATTGCTATACCTTTTGATTCTTGACAATTATTCCCTAATTGTACCTATTTCTTGAAGATATTAATTTATGAAGTTTGCATGTTTTTTGATTTATGTGAAATGAATCATTACCTTTTAATTTAAATTACTGAAATTCACTTGTTAATTAGAATACCTTCAAAGTTGCATTTGTTTTTTCTGATATATAGGAATTGAACCTATTTTGTTGAAACTACTTTAGGATGGAAAACAATTTCACAGTTCAAAGCATTCTATATATCATGCAATTTGTCGTAATGGACATGTTTGCCCCAGAAATTTTGTTGCTTAAATTTTAAATTTTGCTTGTTTAGGATCACATCTAACTTATTTTGCAATAGCCCACAAAGCTTTACTATCTCTAATTTAATCCCGCAATTTTAACCTTGATAGAAACTAAGATTCCACCAAACTGTATACATAACCAGGTTCTCTACCAGTTGCCACAGTAAGCAACAGACTATAAAACCAAACAGTATAGGGAACCAGGTTCTCTATATGTTCCCCCAGTAAATCGGCAGTTAAAATAAAACATGCGATATTCACGTGAAAAACCCCTTGCTCAAGGAATTAAAAACCACGACCCTACCCTAGTACGATTTCAACTCCACTAAACCGAGCAAACTTCAGATTACAACCTATTGTAATCTAGGAATTAAATTCTTAATCCCTCACCCTTACAATAACTCTATTGTAAGCTCTTTTCAATAACTCTATTACAAAGCAACAAACCTTGACTAACTCTAGTCAAGATACTAAACCAAACAGTGGTTTAAATCTTTCCTACAAATAAACTTCTTGAAAGTAGTGTAGGATTACAAATGAAGAACAAAATAACAAATACTCAACAAACTTGAGGACTTAAGATATCTTCAATCTTTGAATCTGGTCCTTGAGGTTGCAGCAACTTTGTTCTTGAGAGAGATGATGGCTAGCATTTGAGAGAATATAATTTTTGGATTTGCAAGTGTTAGAGAAAATGAAATCCCTTGCCTCATGTTGATAATATGTGTATGTGATATCATCAAGGATGATGCAATAAAGTGTCCTTTAGTTTGACCTTAGCAAGCTACAACTATGCTGCTGTACTGCTGCCAGACGGTACAGTGCAACAGCCTGTCAGACGGTATAGTGCAACAGCTTTTACAATTGTACAGTTGACTGCACGACGACCAGAGGAACTGATCCCTTTATGTTCCTTCTGTTGTTCCCTTATCTGATTTCATTGAGAATTGAACCAGACATCTGACTAGTTACTCTGAATGCACGGAAACTAATTTTATCAGGTTCCTTATCTGGTACTCTCATGAAGTTTGCCAAATCATCAAAACACTTATCAATTTCTCCCTTTTTGATGATGACAAACTTAGAATTGATATTCTCCATGAGAACAGATCTCCATATTGTTCCCCCGATGAATCAACCATATTCCCCTTGAGAATCAGACCAACAGAACTGATCACAACTGGTTCCTCGAGACTGTTTGGCAAATAATCAAAACACAAAATAGCGTAACTTATCAATTTCCCCTTTTTGATGATGACAAACCCAAAATTGATATTCCCCCTGAGAATCATATTCCTTAATATGTACTGATCACATCTGGTCTATACCTGCTTTCTCGAGAACGTTTGGCAAATCACCAAAACATGAAATAACATAACTTAGAGCAATTTCTCCTTTTTAATGATGTCAAACCTAAAATCGATGTTCCCCTTGGGAACCAGATTCCTCACATGTTCCCCTGCGGATCAAACATGTAATCAACATGTTATCAGCAATGCTCCCCCTGCGAAGCAGAGCTATCTTTCATGTACAACACAACATATCAATTCAATTCTGTTCCTCGCCCTGTTGATATCTATGTAACTTCCCCCTTTTGGCATCATTGAAAAGAATAACAGAAGAAGCACAACAAAAAAGAAGTTCAGCAACATTAACTCATGCCACTTAGGCAACACAGCATAAACAATAACAAGAACAACAAGTGCATGTCATTGCACAAAATGGAGTGATTGCCCATAGTAGAGTAATTATAACAAAAGCATAGTAGTTTCAGCAATACAAATTATGACAATTTAAACAACTAAAGTACCAGTGTCATCAAACATAGGGATAAGAAGATAGGAATTCGAGGGAATTTGGAAGGATTGAAAGACATGGATCACTGGGCAGGAAGAAAATTAAGGGCTAAAGCCTTGATGAGCATGTCCATTCATTCATTCACAGTCCTTTGATCAATGATCATCTACTCTCTAAGGTCCTTCACCCGTTTCCTCAATATTTCATTCTCACCCTTCAAATGAGCATTCTATTCTGCCAAGGGTGGATGGGGACCTGGTTCTCTACCTATCTGAGCAGGCTGAACCATCAATCAAATCACCAAGAATCTCCTCAAGCTTCTCCTTATCAAGATCAAACTCAGTCCCAGTTTTTACTTCTTCTTCATAAATGTTGGGACTCGAAGGAACAAAAAGGTGATTTTATATTTGGAACTCAACAATGTCAAGAAGTTCCTCCATTTTTCAGCAATATCAGAGTCAACACTCTACCTAACAACACTTTTTGAGACTTCGGAGTCTTCTACCTCTTCGAATCCGATAACTCAACCTTTTGCTTCTGTAAGGAACCAGGCTCCTCATTCACACTATCCTTTCTTTTCCTGAGCAGCCATGTCTCACTCTTCTTCTTCTCAATCTGTTCACCTTTATCATCTGTTGCATCCGTCTCAACTGACTTTCTTTTCTCTATTTTGATCTTTTTTGAATTCTTTCTCACACGTGAATATTTTTCGGCTTCATTCTCTCTTCTATATTCACCACATCAGCAGGTCACTCCATTTTATCATCAATCAACTTACTTTTCATCAATCCTTTTTACTGGATCGGAGGTTCGTTTATGCATAGAACTCAAGAGAAAAATATCATCATCAGAATTAACATCCTAAGAAGAATTTTAGGACTAGGTCCCTCACTCAGTTTCCCCTTTTCCAGCACATTCACCAATTCCTCCATCTTCCAAGGCTTATATAAACCCAACAAAAATTTCAACCTCACTCTCTAGAATATTAGATCTACACTGTTCCCTTTCAATTAAAGTTCCATCAAAATCTACCAAAAACTTCTTGGGGTTTCGATTCAGACGGAGTTAGGATTTTGGAAGGTGATAGAGTTGGGTTCACTTCTGACATATTTGGAGAGAAGGATTCTTTTTTGGAGACAAGGTTGATTTTGGTTTTGAAGAAAAGAATCAATTTTGGTTGGGTGTGAGAGAAGAAAATGGTTTTTTGGGACAACAGGTCAGTTCAAAGAGATTTAACATTTTAGACTTCAAAAATTAGGTAAGAGGGGGGAATATATTAATGACATGACACTTTAGCAATTTAAAAGGCATATAAGTATTGAAGATACTACCAACTTGAGTCACAGGAACCAGGTTCCTTGACTGTTTCTGAAAGTTTGAGCAAAAACTCCTAGAAGTGCAATGTCACTCATACTTGTTTTCTCCTAAAACTGCCATGTGTGTATATCTGTAACAGTATAGAATTGAGTTAGATGCCACCAGAAAAAGACTTTTTAGCATTGTACCTTTCTTTCTTTACATAGCCAATCATTGAGGGACCAGGTCCTTAGTTGAGCTTGATCAACCCCAACTCTAGACGATCTCTTTCAAAGTGTTCTCTGCTCAGTTCTTTGGTGAAGATATCTGCTACCTGATCCTCCGTCTTACAAACCTTTATACAAATAAGCTCTTTTTCAACATTGTCCCTCAAAAAGTGATATCGCACATCTATGTGCTTTGTCCCCTTGTGTTGTACCGGGTTCTTTGCCATGTTTAGAGCACTTGTGTTATCATGCAATAATGGCACACAATCTGTGAACACACCCAAATTTTCTAGTTGTTGCTTGATCTATAGCAGTTGAGCACAATAAAAGGCAACATCCACATATTCAGCTTCAATAATTGAAAAAGCGACAGAGTTTTGTTTTTTTGTACCCTAAGAGATCAAACATGACCCCAGAAAATATGCCATTCTAGAAGTTCTCGTTCGATCCACCAAATATCCAATATTATCAGCAGCAGCATATCCAACCAAGTCAAAATTATCTCCTAAAAGATAGAAGAGGACCAGGTCCTATGTTCCTTTAGGATACCTTAAAATTCTTTTGGCAGCCCTCAAGTGAGACTCTTTTGGGCTTGATTGTAACCTAGAACACAATCCAACACTAAAAACAATATTAAGTTTGCTAACAGTCAAGAACAAAAGAGATCCAATGATGCCCCTATACATAGTTTCATTGACAAGAGAACCAGGTTCGCCCATGTCTAAACGAGTAGTAGTGGCAATAGGTGTATCAATGGTCTTAACATTCTCCATCTCAAATCTTTCAGCAACTCCTTAAAGTACTTAAACTTCAGAATTTGAAGGACCAAGTTCCTCTATGTTTGAAATATTATTGACATCAATATAATTATGACTTCCACTTCTTTGTTCTGCATCAGGTACTCCTCAGCAACTTATGTTCAGCTTCAGTCAAGGTGAGAAAGGGACTAGGTTCCTCTATGCCTTTTGGAGATTCCGCTGCATCTTCTTCATCGCTCTGCTTGACTTGACACATGAAATCAGTCTTTCAATTTGCAATATCTATAGCTTTACAGGGAGCATTTGTAAATTCTCCATCTTCATCTTTTTTGTTAAGTGACCCTTTGTCACCATTGTTGAGAATAAAAAATTTTGCATCCAAAGGCTCTCAGGTAAGTCAGCTTGGGTTTTCTCCCATTGATCAGTTCATAGAGAGACTTCTCGAGAAAGGACCTGATCATGCACTTGTTAATCAAGTAGCAAGCAGTGTTGACTGCTTTAGCCCACGAACCAGGTCCTCCATAACCAACTTATTTAGCAAAGTAAAAACTCATATGCCCCAGTCGTCTACACCATAACTCAGCATCATCATCAATGACACTTAGGCATGTTAGATCAACACCATTCAGTGAATCAAGGTCTGCAACTGTAACAACCTGACCGGTCATTTTGAGAATTAATGTCTTGTTCAGTGGCGTAAGGTCTCGAACAGCTTCGTATTATTTGTTATGATGTGCGTGTATGGCCGAGTTCAGTTTTCGGATGATTCGGGATCAATTTGGAAGGAGGATTCCTATTTTAGAAGCTTAAGTGGTAAGAGTTGCCCGGAGTTTTGACTTTTGTGTAGACGACTCCAAAATGGCATTTTGATGATTTTAATAGTTTCGTATGGTGATTTTTGACTTAGGCGTGCGTCCGGATTTGAATTTGGAGGTCCGTAGGGTAATTTGATGTATTTTGGCAAAAATTGAAAAGCTAAAATTTTGGAAGGTTGAGAGGTTTGAACGAGAGTTGACTTTGGTGGTATTAGAATCGGAATGCGATTCCGAGAATTGGATTGGCTTATTTATGTCATTCGGAACTTGCACGCAAAATTTAACGTCATTCCAGGTTGATTTTGATATGTTTTGGTGCGAGTTTTGGAAGTTAGAAGATTTGGAAATTCATAAGTTCGATCCGTGGTACGATTCATAGTTTCGACGTTATTTGATGTGATTTGAGACCTTGAGCGGGTCCATTTTACGTTATAGAACTTGTTGGTATGTTTCGACGGGATCTCGGGAGCCTTGGGTGTATTTTGGATGGGTTACGGGTCAAATTCCCCTTGTTTGGAGTTGCTGATAACTGGAATATGATAAACTCCTTTGCGATCCCGTAGTGTTAGCCATTATCATGTAGTGTATTTGTTGACTTGCCACATTTTCTTCTTCGGGTTTGCATTGATAGGACCGCGATTGCGTACGTTGAGGCTATGGTGAACCGCGTTCGCACTCTTCTTTCGCGTTTGCATTATATCTCTTCCGCAATTGCTCAACCTTAGATGAAGTTTTGTTAACCCTTTTCGTTGTTGACTAATCCTTATTTGGAATCATTAATTTATGTTATCTTACTTATCGTCAACTTTATTTTTGTGGAATCATTGATACACATTATCTCTTTCTTGTTGAGTTATTCTTGTGGAAACCATTATTGCATGTTGTGTTTTTCTTTGTGAGCTCGTTCTATCGTTTCTTTGTGTTCTGAAGTTCCTGAGTTGAATTACTTGCCGTATCCTCGTGTTATTATTGTTGTTGCTATTGTATTCAGTGTTGTTGAGCCGAGGGCGATCCGTGGTTGTGATATTAAAACTGTTTTGAGGAAATATTGTGGCATATGGGCACATATTGTGAAAGTCATTTTGTTGAGTTGTTATGTTTTGGCACACGTGTTATTGTTGAGAGGATTGTTCGGATGTTTGCACGAGGTTTCTGCCGTGTTGTTGTTATGGTGTTTGCATGAGGTTTCTGTCGTGCTGTTGTTATGGTGTTTGCACGAGGTTTCTACCGTGCTGTTGTTATTATTAATACGCATGCGGTGGTATAAGGTCTGGGTGTTGAAACGCATGCGGTGAGATAAGGTGGGCTTGATACGCATGGCTAGTAGGGGAGCTACTAGATGCCATGCGGTGTGATAAGGTGGCTAAAACGCGGGATGCACTTTTAGGAAAAATAATTTTCAAAACTAAATGTAAAGGCTCCTGCGGTGATATAAGGAAAGAAATTGATTCATTTTATGATTTGAGACTACGAGGTGGTACCTCAGTAGTGACTCTTGTTGGCATTTTCTCATTCTTTTGTACTTGTCTTTGATTGTTGTTTCCTTAGCATACTACTAATTGTCTTTATCCGTGTTGCACTATTTGCTTAATTCTATGTAGCTAATCTTGTTGTACTACTCATTATTTCAATTTCATTGCTGCCTTTATTACACTGTACATTTTGTGGTGATAGTTTCTTATGTGCCATTCATTGTCTCTACTCTAACTTGTTGAGTTGAATTGTGGTATAACACTTGCACAAGCATACACGTAGATAAATCACCCATATCGGTCTAAGAAGATGAATTATGATGTTTTGGCCATTTACATGTACCCCCCTATACTTGCCTTATGTGTAAGAGTTATCCTGTTAGAATGTGAGTTGTCCGTGCAGTCATTAGTCATTATTATTGGTAGCATGTGAGTGGTCCGTGCGGATATTAGATATTGTCACTCCTTCGGCAGTGCTATTATGAATTGTAATGTGGGCACAAGATGCCAAGTGATTAGGGTTCACGAATTGGGACCCATGATTTGTGATTTTGAGGTTTGGTACCTCATGGAAATTCTTGGATAAACCTGGTGTGAAAGCGGTAGTTCCTACTGAGTTGTCACTTATCTTTCATTATTTGGTTTCACCAGATTTGAACTATGTTCAGCTCAATCTACAGTGTTATTACCTGTTTGTTCCTTGTTGTTAATTGTTGCTTTTAGCTTTCTGTTACAAGCATTGAATTATTATTGTCTTCTTGCCTAGCTTTATAGAGACATTGCTCCCTGTTACTCCTACATTTATACTTATTCAGGTTGTTTAATCCAGTGGTTGTCTTGACCGTTCCTCGTCGCTACTCCACCGAGGTTAGTCTTGATACTTATTGGGTACCTCTATGGTGTACTCATACTATGCATCTGCTCATATTTTGTGCAGATCCTTGTGCCTCGGATTTTGTTGATTATTAGCTAGCTGGTCGAGCATTGCTGTTGAGACTCAAGGTTCACAGACCTCAGAGTCACCTTCTGATATTGTAATTGTACTGTTAATTATATTCTGAACAGTTGTATTTAGGAATTTTCTAGCAAACTCGTTAGAGCTTAGGGCCGTTGGTTTTACTATTGAAATTTTAGTTTGATGCTTCGTAGTTGTTCTGGTTAAATTATGTCTTTAATTCAGTAAGTGTTAGGCTTACCTTGTCTTAGAAACTAGGTACTATCATGACATCCTACGGAGGGAAATTTGGGTCGTGACAACAACATAGATATTTTTGAACTTTTTGGGTATCAACACTTCATCAGTTTTGAGATTGGTGACAGTGGAAGATTTGGACAAGAATTTCACTTCATTTTCCCTTATCACAGATTTGAGACACACTCAACAAGTTATAGTTCAAGCCATTCATATGGTACATATTTTAAATTGCATGAGAGAATATTTTGCCAATTTTGCCAACACCAAGAATATAGCTCTTCTTGTAGTTCCCAAAGAACACACTACCACCTTGGAAGGCCTAGAGTGAGAGTGAATCATCCATATTTCCAGTCGTATGCTTAGAGCAGCTGCTATCCATGTACCATTTTTTGACTGCTACCTCTCACTCCAACCTACACATGAAATCACTGATTAGACTTAGGAACCCAAGCCAGCTTGGGTCCCTTATAATGATAGAACGGGTGGATCAAACTTCTTTTCGCCCATGCAGGAAACATATATTTTCATCTTAGAGGACCGGGTTCCTCAACAGTATGTTTCTTTTCAATAAAAACTTTATTTTTCTGTAGAGACTGAATTTTAACTTTACAAGAATCCTTGTAATGATCAGTTTGACCACAGTGAGTGCACAACCAATTATCAGCCACAATTACATAGTTGCTATGGGGATTATAGAAGGTTTTAGCCCTTTGGAACCCAATTACTTGCCTGTTCCACCAAAACTCTTGTACATAGACGATCAAAGGACTAGGTCAATTTAAGTGACTTATCAAGATCTTTTGTAACCCTTTTCAGATCCTCCTGAAGTTGTCTATTCTTTTCAAGCTCAATAACAAGACTTGTTTTAATTTTCTTAAGCTCAAGCTCAAGTTGAGCCTCACTAGCCACTTCTTTACCCTTAGGGGTGTTCATCCATTTTTTTCTTTGGTTTTCATCAAGGTATTTTCTCTAGTTACTTCTTCCACTTCTTCCTTTAAGTCTATAATGAAAACTACCATATCATCTCTCACTTGTTCCATGTTACCAATTTCTTCAATTAAAGCATTTTCTCATTAATGAGGCTATGATAGACATCAATCAACACATCTGCTAAGGACACTAATTTTTTTTTTAGAGTAAGTTTTCAAATTTCTTTGAATATCAAGAAAACTTACTTCATCTTCTTTCTTGTCCTCATCATCATCAGATTTGGCTATGAGTGCAAAGATTGACCCATATTCTGAAGATCCATTGTCAACAACCATCACAGATGTATCTCCTTGGTCATCTTCACCTTCAGATTCACTGGAGGAATCTCCCCAGTCAGCCAGGGCTTGCTTTACCATGTCCTATTAGCCGCCTTTTCAGTGTTGGTTTTGTAATAATCCTGCTTATGAAGAGGACAGTCTTTAATGAAGTGTCCAGGCTTTCCACTCTTATGACAGCAATCATTTCATTTGAAGTTCTTGCTAGAACTTCCATTCGTTGGGATACCACTATTTTTACGAATCATCTTTTGAAATCTTCGAGTGAGATACGTCATGTCAGATTCATCACTACTTGAATCACTGTGGGCAGCTTTGAGAACCAGGTTCTTCTCCTTCTTGGGCTCTCTTCTTTCAAGATCTTTCTTTCTTTTCATCTCATAGGTTTGAGATTTCCAATGAGTTCATCAATGGTCAGCTTCTGCAGATCGTTGGCTTCAATGATAGCATTCACTTTACTTTCCCAAGAAACTAGTAAAATACTGAGTATTTTCCGGACCAACTTGTTTCTTGGGATGACTTCTCCAAGGGAGTGAAGCTCATTGATAATGGAGGTGAAACGTGTGTGCATATCTTGAATAGATTCATCCTTCTTTATCTTGAAAAGCTTATACTTAGTAGTAAGCATATCAATTTTGGACTACTTAACCTGAGTAGTTCCCTCATGGGCAGTTTGAAGAGCTTCCAGATCTCCTTAGCAGACTTACAAGCTGAGATGAAATTGTATTCATCTTGTCCGATGCCACAAACACGAATCTTCTTTGCCTTGAAATTCTTCTCAATAGCCTTTTTATCAGCATCGTTGTACTCTTTTCTTGTTTTTGGGACTGTAACTGTTCCCTCACCAACAGTTTTCATGGGTACAAAAGGTCTATCACAGATTACATCCCACAACTCTGAGTCATCAGCCATGATGAAGTCATGCATTCTTGTTTTTCACCAACCATAATATTGATAGTTAAATCTTGGTGGTATGTACGTTGATTGTCTTTCCTCGAAGTTTGGTGGAGTAGCCATGTAGATCCTTTCTAGGTGTTAACCTTTTAGAAAAGACGTGCTCTGATACCAATTGATAGAAACTAAGAGTCCACCAAACTGTATAGAGAACTAGGTTGTCTACCAGTTCCCACAGTAAGCAACAAACTGTAAAACCAAACTATATAGGGAACTAGGTTCTCTATTTATTCCCATAGTAAATTGGCAGTAAATAAAGAACACGCGATATTTACATGAAAAATTCCTGCTCAAGGGATTAAAAAACACGACCTACCCTAGTAGGATTTCAACTCCACTAAACCGAGCAAACTTTAGATTACAACCTATTGCAATCTAGGAATTAAATTCTTATTCCCTCACCGCTTACAATAACTCTATTGTAAGCCCTTTGCAATAACTCTATTACAAAGCAACAAACCTTGACTAACTCTAGTCAAGAAATTAAACAGTGGTTTAAATCTGTCCTATAAAGATACTTCTTGAAAGTAGTGTAGGATTACAAATGAAGAACAAAATAACAAAGACTCAACAAACTTGAGGACTTAAGATATCTTCAATCTTTGGATCTGGTCCTTGAGGTTGTAGCAACTTTATTCTTGAGAGAGATGGTGGCTACCACTTGAGAGAATATGATTTTTGGATTTGCAAGTGTTAGAGAAAATGAAATCCCTTGCCTCATGTTGATAATATGCATGTGTGATGTCATCAAGGATGATGCAATAAAGTGTCCTTTAGTTTGGCCTTAGCAAGCTACAATTGTGCTGCTGTACTGCTACCAGACGGTACAGTGTCACAGTCTGCTAGGCGGTACAGTGCAGCGGCTTTTACAGGCTTAGAGTTCACTGCACGACGACCAGGAGAATTGATCCCTATCTGTTCCCTCCGCTGTTCCCTTATCTGATTTCATTGAGAATTGAACCAGACATATGATTAGTTACTCAGAACGCAAGAAAATTAATTGTATCAGGTTCCTTATCTGGTTCTCTCATGAAGTTTGTCAAATTATCAAAACAAAAGACGCATAACTTATCACATTTCTTTTAAATCAATTACGCTCTCAGAATTTTCTCTAGTTTTTTAAAATCAATTACGACGGATGGTTGCATGGCCCTATCATTCAACCAAGAAGAGTACAAAAATATGCAGGGGACCTATGTTGTTACCTTGCACAACAGGAGGCAATGACTTTCCCTATTTACTAACTATTTACTGCCCTTATGCATTACTTACAAAAAAACAAAAGTGCCCTGTGCAGTTTGGCATATACACCATTGCAGAATTTTCTCTAGTAGTTTGAAAATTATTTTCTAGAACTGAGTGCCTGGTGCCAACTTACTTCCCCTTAATCATTTGAAAATCTGACTAACAGTTTTTCGAAGTAAGAGTTCCAATTTCCAAATATAGCTTTTTGTTTAAGAGTATTATTATCCATAACTAAATTAAATAATATGAGATTTTTGTTGGAAAATGGCAATCCAAATACAAACTATTTTAAGAAAACTTAGTCATTTTCTTTATCAATAATTTTTGGAAAAATTAAGTTTGCTAGTTATCAATAATTGTCTACAACTAAGATTTTATGAAAAGAAATAAGTAGTATCTGATTTATATCACTTTATTGCTCTTGCTTTTCCGGTTGAATCATGAATGCCTTAGTTTGACTTTAGTGGTCGTTTATTTGGGATTTCAGAGATATAGTCTTCGCATAAAAATCAGCGTTAGTTTATACAATCGGCCACATTAGAGGATTTTTTTTCTTCTTTCTCTTCATGTTGTGGGATGAGATAACAGATTCAAAATTGTGAAACTACTGTTGGACGTTCAACATCTTTTAGGCTTCATGCTAAATCACACTAAAGTAATTTTTTTGTTTTTTTTTACTTTTTTGAAGAATCATACTGTCACGACCCGGCCGGAGGGCCGCGACATGGCACCGGACCCTGCTCTCAAAGTGTCGGCGTATCCTTCATATCTGCTATCTTACTTTTTTTTTTGTTATCTATAAGGCCTGTCATACGCATGCAGTTTCGAACAACATCATAGTGGATTGAAACGTCATACCATGGCGTAAACATACTTATATACGTAGTGTGCCAACGGGGCTACAGTGCAAAACTTTACAACATAATACATATGCCGACGAGGCAATACAACTGTACATGAGTCAACCCAACACTTGTCTATACATACACTGACATTTGTCTATGAGCCTCTATGGGAACATACAAATTACAACCTACGTCGGAACAGGGCCCCGACATGCCCACAATGCCTATACAAAAGCATACCAATGCTATAGCAAGTCCGGAGGATGAATCTTGCCAATATCTGCTGAACCGGATAGCCTACTGCGGTGGGGGAACTCCGTCTATCAGTCTACCAGGACCTGCAGCACGACATGCAGCGTCCACAGAAAAAGGACGTCAGTACGGATAATGTACTGAGTATGTAAAACAGGGAACATAATGTAAGAACAACAATGAGCATCAGGATAGAAACATATAACTTGTAATAAATGAATTGCCTCTGAGGGCGGCTAACCATGACATATTCGTAGTGCTTATGCATATACACATAACCTTTATAACATCATCATATTCGTATTCGTTATCATTATCATCGTCTTATACCTATGTCTCTGTGGGCTTACCATTTTCATATACATTTATTGATATCATATACGTTTACATGCTCGTTACCTCATACAATTACATACGCCTTTGTGGGCTCGTCATCATCATATGCCTCTGTGGGCTCGTCGTCATCATCGTATCATAGCATATCTTACCCGGCCGTATTAGGCTCAGTCATAACATACCCAGCCTTCATTAGGCATGGTCATAACATACCCGGCCTTCATTAGGCTCAGTCATAGGAATTAGATTGTTCATATATATATATATATATATATATATATTGCATGCTCACTTATGAAAATATGTTCCAGACCCTTTTTAGTGACATACGATTGTTATCCCCTTTTTCTTTTACACGTAATTAAGAATACCTCTTTAACATGAACCTTATAAGACTCAAGAAATACCAACAACATTGATTTCATAAGAACAAGAGCAATCTTTCCATAGAGGGAAACAATATAAGCAGCCCTAACTTCTAAGAGTACAGGATTCTTTTGGGGCTCGTTCATTGCATTGTAATCGGTAGGAGTCGTGCAAAAGAAAGAACGGTATAGTCTTACATACCTGGTATATACTGCACCAGTTCTCAAGCTACGCAATCGCTACAATTCCTTAGTCTACAATTAAAGAGCAGTTCAATCGTTACTCACTACGCGTCATAGCTATCATTAATCACAATCTCCTAAATTCATATGGTGCTTCTCCACACCCTTCCTCCCCTACCTTATCAAACATATTTATAACACATGCAACTCATTTACGACTCATAATAACCATGACCCATTTCGTTTAGCAATATTTATCTTGATTTCATGGCTTCCAAACACCTTCCCATGAGTCCTTACAGGCATGCAACAACATATCACGAATGTCCAAGGGAAAATTGCATGAAAGGGAGTAATAACTTACCATGCATGTGAATTATCTAGCCTTTTTCCTTCAATTCCTCAAATTCTAAGTCTTGCCCTCAATTTGGGTTTGTAGGAGGAGGAAACTCAGCTAGGGTTTCTCTTTAGTTCTTCAATTTCTTGATTCCTTCTTCAATATAGGGCTTGGAAGAGGAAGAAATTGATTATGTTGGGGTGGGATTATAGGAAGGAGTCGTGGGGGTCTTCTTTCTGTGTTTGAGCCTCAGAAAAATGAGAAAGAATTGGGTTGGACCCATTTTATAGGTCTGTCAATAAGTGACACACGTGTCATGTGTTTCTCAGGTTGGCGATCGCATTTCAGCCGCAAACATGACATGCAGTTCGCATTCTGGCCGCAAATCTCACTCAGAATTCTATTGCATTATGCGACGTAGAAAGGCCAAATTTGCGGTTCGCATTTTCAACAATGCGACCGCATTCTGGTCGCATTTCTGACGTGGATTCAGCCTAGAACTCTGTTCCATTCTGCGATGGAAGATGTCACATTTGCGGTCCGCATTTGCCTTATGCGGTCCGCATACTGGCCGCATTTTTGACATAATTTCAGCCCAAAAATCTGTCTCAGTTTGCGATCTTGGTGTTGGATATGCGGTCCGTATTTGTGCTTTGCGGTCGCATATCCAACTATGCGACACCTTTGCTCTTTTTCTTAACTTTTGAACTATTTTCCGGGTTCTTAGGCTCTTATATGTGAACTATCTTACGGCGTATTCTAACGTACGATTTTACGGGATGTAACACTCTCCCCCCCCTTAGGAACATTCGTCCCCGAATGTAGGGATCTACGGGAACCAGTGTATCCCAGCATTAAATGAAAGGTAATAATGAAGAGTATCCCAAGTTCCTATTTACCTCATACGGACGCTTCTCCTTTCAATGCATTCTGCGTTTCTTCGGCATCATCATTATTTACATTGTGGAACAGGCATGTATATTTAGCTTTCATCTTTTCTTCTGCTTCCCACGTCATTTCCTCCATATTTCTGTTCCTCCATAATACCTTGACAGAAGCTATATCCTTTGTCCTTAGCTTGCGGATTTGTCGGTCTAATATAGCCACTGGTACCTCTTCGTATGTTAGATCCTCTGAAATCTGTATGTCTTGGATGGGGACGACCCGAGAAGGATCTCCGATACATTTCCTCAACATGGACACATGGAATACCGGATGGACAAATTCCATTTTGGATGGTAGTTCTAACTCATAGGCAACATGTCCAATTCGTCGAAGGATTTTGTACGGACCGATGTACCTCGGGCTCAGTTTACCTTTCTTTCCAAAGCGCATGACACCCCTCATTGGCGACACTCTCAGGAATACCCAATCATCAACTTCAAACTCTAGATCACGACGTCGGACGTCAGAGTAGGACTTTTGCCTGCTTTGTGCCGCCTTTAATCGTTCCTATATCACCTTCACTTTCTCAATAGCTTGGTGAATCAGATCTGGCCCATATAATTCAGTTTCACCAATTTCGAACCACCCAACTAGTGATCTACATCTCCTCCCATATAGTGCCTCATATGGGGCCATCGTAATACCGGAATGGTAGCTGTTATTGTAAGCAAACTCTATAAGTGGAAGATGGTCATCCCAACTACCTTTGAAATCTAGAACACATGCTCGCAGCATATATTCCAGTGTCTGAATGGTACGTTCAGCCTGTCCGTCAGTTTGCGGATGAAAAGCAGTGCTGAGATTCACTTGTGTACCCAGACCTTTCTGAAAAGACTTTCAAAAGTTGGCTGTGAATTGGGCTCCTCTGTCTGATATAATAAACATTAGTACCCCATGAAGTCTAACGATTTCCTTGATGTACAGCTTTGCATAATCTTCAGCGGTGTAGGTTGTCTTAACTGGCAGAAAATGAGCATATTTGGTAAGTCGATCCACTATCACCCAGATGGAGTCGAACTTACGACTAGAGCGAGGTAACCCAACAATGAAGTCCATGTTAATCACCTCCCATTTCTAGGTCAGAATCTCCATATTCTGGAGCAGTCCACCCGGTTTCTGATGTTCTATCTTTACCTGTTGGCAATTGGGACACCGGGCTACAAATTCTGCAATAGACCTTTTCATACTATCCCACCAGTACTGCTCCTTGACATCATGATACATCTTTGTTGAGCCAGGATGGATGGAATATCGGGATTGATGGTTTTCCCTCATAATCTTTTCTCGCAACCCTGCTACGTTTGGCACACATAACCGGCCTTGGCATCTCAAGGTTCCATCTCCTGCTATCTCAAATGCTAAGATTTTACCTTGCTGAATGCCCTCTCTCAATCGCAACAAGGTGGGATCTTCGTATTGTCGTGCTTTCACTTCGGCTACGAGAGATGATTCGGATGTATTACGTACAACCACACCTCTGTTCTCGGAGTCTAACAACTTGACTCTCATATTAGCTAGCTGATGAAGTTCTTCAGTTAAACTCCGTTTACCTGCTTCAATGTGCACTAAACTCCCCCATTGACTTACGACTGAGGGCGTCTGCTACAACATTGGCTTTGCCCGGATGATACAATATTTCGACGTTGTAGTCTTTCAGTAATTCGAGCCAACGTCGTTGCCTCAAATTCAACTCTTTCTGACTGAAGATGTATTGCAAACTTTTATGGTCTGTGTAGATGTTGACATGGACACCATATAGATAGTGTCGCCATGTTTTCAAAGCATATACTACTGCAGCCAATTCCAAATCATGGTTGGATAATTCTTTTCATGCTTCTTCAATTGTCTCGAAGCATAAGCAGTCACCCTTCCATGCTGCATCAATACACATCCAAAACCTAGGCCGGAGGCATCACAATATGCCATATAACCTTCAATTCCATCAGGAAGAGCAAGAACTGGAGCGGATGTTAATCGATCTTTCAGTTACTGAAAACTCCGCTCACAAACATCTGTCCATCGAAATTTGGTAGCCTTCTGGGTCAGCTTAGTTAATGGTGCTGATATAGAAGAGAATCCTTCTACAAACCGCCTATAATACCCTACTAACCCCAAGAAGCTACGGACCTCTGATGGCGTAGTAGGTCTCGGCCAATTCTTGACTGCATCGATCTTTCGAGTGTCAACACTAATACCTTCATCAGATATCACATGGCCTGAGAATGCCACCGAGTTCAGCCAAAATTCACACTT
The DNA here is from genome assembly GCA_002018475.1 of Nicotiana obtusifolia. Lineage (NCBI taxonomy): Eukaryota > Viridiplantae > Streptophyta > Magnoliopsida > Solanales > Solanaceae > Nicotiana > Nicotiana obtusifolia. The sequence goes on from MCJB01016759.1 coordinate 43,528, forward strand.
GGCAAGCTTTGCATATAACTGGTACTCCCGAAGGGTCTGCAATACTATCCGCAAGTGACCCACATGTTCCGACTCTGAACGGGAATACACCAAGATATCATCAATGAATACCACCACGAACACATCAAGATAAGTCCTGAATACAGTGTTCATGAGATCCATAAAAGCAGCCGGGGCATTTGTTAGCCCAAGCGAGATTACTAGGAACTCAAAATGCCCATATCTTGTCCAGAAGGCCATTTTCAGAATATCTTTCTCCTTGACTCTCAACTGAAAATAGCCTGAATGTAGGTCAATCTTGGAAAAATATTTGGCCCCTGGAGTTGGTCAAATAGGTCATCAATTCTTGGAAGTGGATATTTGTTCTTTATGGTGACCTTATTCAACTGACGATAATCGATACACATCCGTAACGATCCGTCTTTCTTTCGTACGAACAAGACTGGCACACCCCAAGGTGAAGTGCTAGGCCTAATGAAGCCTTTATCCAGCAAGTCCTTCAACTGTACTTTCAACTATCGCAATTCTGCTGGGCCATTCTATATGGAGGGATAGAAATTTGGTGAGTATTAGGCAACACATCGATGCCAAACTCAATCTCCCTTTCAGGAGGAAGACCTGGGAGTTCATCTGGAAAGACATCCGAAAATTCATTGGCTACCGGAATTGATTGTAGAATAGGCGACGTCGCCTCCACGTCCATAACGCGAACAAGATGGTAGATATAACCTTTGGAGATCATCTTTCTTGCCTTAAGGTAGGAAATAAACTTACCTTTCGGCGTAGCAATGTTTCCCTTCCATTCAAGGATGGGTTCACCCGGAAATTGAAATCTAACCATCTTCGTATGACAATCAACACTAGCATAGCATGATGCCAACCAATCCATTCCCATTATCACGTCAAAATCAACCATTTCTAACTCAATTAAATCAGCCGAGGTTTGACGACTACAAATCGTCACAGTGCAACCTCTATATACTCTTCTAGCAATCACAGAATCTCCTATTGGAGTAGATACCACAAAGGGTTTGCTTACTGATTCAGGTACGATATCAAACTTATCAGTCACAAGGGGTGTAACATAAGATAACGTGGACCCGGGATCAATCAATGCATATACATCATGAGAAAGCACTGATAATATACCTATGACAACATCCGGAGATGACTCAAGATCCTGTCGACCTGCTAGGGCATATATTCGGTTTTGAACACCACTTGAGCTCGGTATTGTACCGCTACCTCTGCCACGACCTGTTGGATGCTGGGGACCCCGCACTGGAGGTCGAATGGGTAAGAAAGAACCAGCCACAGATCCAGTTTGCTGAGCCATACCACCATCCCTCCTGTAAGGACAATCCCGCATCATGTGGCCGGGCTGTCCGCAAGAATAACATATATCAGAACCTTGACGGCACGGTCCAAAGTGGATCCTGCCGCACTGCTCACAACGTGACATTGGGGATCTCATCTGACTAGTAGCCCTGTGATATGGCGAGCTTGAGGCTCGTGAACTCTGAAACTGTCGAGGGGCACTAGATATAGGTAGTGCTGAACTCCTCGAAGAATGGGACCTTACACTACTTCTGGAGTCACCAGAATACCCTGCAAATCTTGTTCTCTTATGTTGGCCCCTCTCCTGCTCCCTGTCCGACCTTTGTTGGCGTTTACGATCCTCTATGGTCTGGGCATAGGCCTGAATACAGGAGATATCCATGCCCTCTATCAAGGAGGCCGATGTGCATTCATTTATTAAATGCGGTCCCAAACCGTTCACGAATAAGTGAACACTGTCGCTCATCTCGGCCACCATGTGGGGAGCATACCTTGCCAGAGAGTCAAACTGCATACTGTACTCTCGTACATTCATATTACCTTGCTTAAGGTTCAAGAATTTATCAGCCTTAGCTCGTCATACCTCAACTGGCAAGTAGTGGCGAAGGAACGCCTCAGAGAATTCATTCCACATAAGTGGGGGAGCATTCGGACCCCTGAATCTCTCCCAACTGTCATACCAGAACATTGCTAAGTTCCGTAATCGATAAGAAGCCAGTTCTACTGCCTCTGTGTCACTGGCATGCATGACCCGCAATGTGTGGTGTATTTGATCAATGAAATCCTGCGGGTCCTCCTTAGGATCAGTCCCGGTAAAAACTGGAGGATCCAAATTGATGAAGTCACGAACCCTTGCACTAACTGGTCTTCCAGTAGCGCCGGTATTCTGCCTCTGAACCTGGGAAGCTACCAGGCTAGTCAACAACTGTACTGCAGTCCTCAAGTCCTGGTCTGTGTTACCAGAGGAAGGGACTGGGGATGCTGAGCGAATCCTAATATCCTCTGGGGAGGGAGGAGTAGATGAGGTCCGAGAAGGCATCTCACTTTGAGGCTCACTTTGGCCTTCTCTATCTTGGGGCACCTGACTGGTCCCCTCTCCGGCATTTGTATCGAGCCGTCTACTATTTTCTTGCTTCCTGGCCGAAGGCATCGCTGTAGGTAAACAAGGCAATTATTAGATATGAACACTTACGACTCAGCTCTATGCACGATCTAGATTCAGAAAGAAGGTAACATTCCTAAATGTCAGGTAGCCTCCTGATTATAAAATGTGGCGCGCTACACACCCATAATCAAGGCTCTACTAGACAAGACTCATAGACAATCCCTAGCACGCGACCTTGCTCTAATACCAATTCTTGTCGCGACCCGGCCGGAGGGCCGCGACATGGCACCGGACCCTGCTCTCAGAGTGCCGGCGTACCCTTCATATCTGCTATTTTTTTTTTTTTTGTTATCTATAAGGCCTGTCATACGCATGCAGTTTCGAACAACATCATTGTGGATTGAAACGTCATACCAATGGCATAAACGTACTTATATACGTAGTGTGCCAACTGGGCTACAGTGCAAAACCATACAACATAATACATATGCCGACGAGGCAATACAACTGTACATGAGTCAACCCAACACTTGTCTATACATACACTGACATTTGTCTATGAGCCTCTATGGGAACATACAAAATACAACCTATGTCGGAACAGGGCCCTGACATGCCCACAATGCCTATACAAAAGCATACCTATGCTATAGCAAGTCCGGAGAATGAATCTTGCCAATATCTGCTGAACCGAATAGCCTACTGCGGTGGGGGAACTCTGTCTATCATTCTACCAGGACCTGCAGCACGACATGCAGTGTCCACAGAAAAAGGACGTCAGTACGGATAATGTACTGAGTATGTAAAACAGGGAGCATAATGTAAGAACAACAATGAGCATCAGGATAGAAACATATAACCTGTAATAAATGAATTGCCTCTGAGGGCGGCTAACCATGACATATTCGTAGTGCTTATGCATATACACATAACCTTTATAACATCATCATATTCGTATTCGTTATCATTATCATCGTCTTATACCTACGCCTCTGTGGGCTTACCATTTTCATATACATTTATTGATATCATATAGTTTACATGGTCGTTACCTCATACAATTACATACGCCTCTGTGGGCTCGTCGTCATCATCGTATCGTAGCATATCTTACCCGGCCGTATTAGGCTCAGTCATAACATACCCGGCCTTCATTAGGCATGGTCATAACATACCCGGCCTTCATTAGGCTCGGTCATAGCAATTAGATTATTCATATATATATATATATATATATATATATATATATATATTGCATGCTCACTTATGAAAATATGTTTCAGACCCTTTTTAGTGACATACGATTGTTAGCCCCTTTTTCTTTTACACGTAATTAAGAATACCTCTTTAACATGAACCTTATAAGACTCAAGAAATACCAACAACATTGATTTCATAAGAACAAGAGCAATCCTTCCATGGAGGGAAACAATATAAGCAGCCCTAACTTCTAAGAGTAGAGTATTCTTTTGGGGCTCGTTCATTGCATTGTAATCGATAGGAGTCGTGCAAAAGAAAGAACAGTATAGTCTTACATACCTGGTATATGCTGCACCTGTTCTCAAGCTACGCAATCGCTACAATTTCTTAGTCTACTATAAAAGAGCAGTTCAATCGTTACTCACTACGCGTCATAGCTATCATTAATCACAATCTCCTAAATTCATATGGTGCTTCTCCACACCCTTCCTCCCCTACCTTATCAAACATATTTATAACACATGCAACTCATTTATGACTCATAATAACCATAACCCATTCCGTTTAGCAATATTTATCTTGATTTCATGGCTTCCAAACACCTTCCCATGAGTCCTTACAGGCATGCAACAACATATCACGAATGCCCTAGGGAAAATTGCATGAAAGGGAGTAATAACTTACCATGCATGTGAATTATCTAGCCTTTTTCCTTCGATTCCTCAAATTCGAAGTGTCACGACCCAACCGGAGGGCCGCGACATGGCACTGGACCCTGCTTGCAGAGCGCCGGCGTACCCCTCAAATCTGCTATCTTACTTTCTTTGTTATCTATAAAGCCTGTCATACGCATGCAGTTTCGAACAACATCACAATGGGCTGAAACGTCATACCATGACATAAACATACTTATATACATAGTGTGCCAACGGGGCTAAAGTGCAACACTATACAACATAATACATATGCCGACGAGGCAATACAACTGTACATGAGTCAACCTAACACTGGTCTATACATACATTGACATTTGTCTAATGAACCTCTACAAGAACATACATTAAGCAAGCAACCTATGTCGGAACAGGGCCCCAACATGCCTAAAATGCCTACTCAAAATGCATACCTAGGCTGTAGCAAGTCCGAAGGATGAACCTTGCTAATATCTGTTGAACCGGATAGCCTACCGCTGTGGGGGAGCTTCGTCTATCAGTATATCAGGACCTGCAGCACGACATGCAGCGTCCACAAGTAAAGGACGTCAGTACGGATAATGTACTGAGTATGTAAAACAGGGAACATAATGTAAGAACAATAATGAGCATTAGGATAGAAACATATAACCTGCAGCAAGTGAATCGCCTCTGAGGGCAGCTAACCATCACATATTCGTAGTACTTATGTCTATACATGTAACCCTTATAACATTATCATAAACATGTTTATTATCATTATCATCGTCTTATACTCACGCCTCTGTGGGCTTGCCATTTTCATATACATTGATTGTTACCGTATACGTTACATAGTCGTTACCCTATACCATTACATACGCCTCTGTGGGCTCGTCATCAACATATGCCTCTGTGGGCTCATACCCGACCTTCATTAGGCTCGATCATAACGTATGCCTCTGTGGGCTCAGCATCATAATATGCCTCTGTGGGCTCATCATCATCATCGTATCACAGCGTAGCTTACCCGGCCGTACTAGGCTCGGTCATAATATACCCGGGCTTCATTAGGCACGGTCATACGAATTAGACTACACACACACACACACACACATATATATATATATATACACACTACATTGCATGCTCGTTTATATGTTCCAGGCCCTTTTTAGTGACGTACGATTACTATCCCCTTTTTCACGTGATTACTAATATCTCTTTAGCATGAACCTTATAAGGCTCAAGAAATACCAACAATATTGATTCCATAAGAACAAGAGGAATCCTTCCATAGAGGGAAACAATATAAGCAGCCCTAACTTCTAAGAGTAGAGTGTTCTTTTGGGGCTCGTTCATTGCATGGTAATCGATAGGAGTCGTGCAAAACAAAGAACGGTATAGTCTTACATACCTGGTATATGCTGCACCAGTTCTCAAGATACGCAATGGCTACGATTCCTTAGTCTACAATTAAGGAACAGTTTGCCCATTACTCACTAAGCGTCATAATTATCATAAAGCACAATCCCCTAGTTTTGCATGGTGCCTCCCCACACCTCTTTCTCCTCTAATCCTTATCAAACGTATTTGTAACACATGCAACTCATTTACAACCCATAATAATCGTGACCCATTCCGTTTAGCAGTGTTTATCTTGAATTCTTGATTTCCTACCACCCTCCCATGGGTCTTTACAGGCATGCAACTACATATCATGAATGCCCAAGGGAAAATTACATGAAAGGGAGTAATAACTTACCTTGCATGTGAATTCCTAGCCTTCTCCGTCGATTCCTCAGATTCTAGGTCTTGCCCTCAATGTGGGTTCATAGGAAGGGGGGGGGGGATTCAGCTAGGGTTCCTTTTTAGTTCTTCAATTCCTTGATTCCTTCTTCAATTTAGAGCTTAGAAGAGAGGAAATTGGTTGTGTTGGTGTGGGGCTTTGAGAGGGGTCGTTTGGGGGCCTTTTACTACATTTAAGTTCAGAAAAATGATGAAGGAACAGGTTTGGGTCCCTTTTATAGGTCTGTCAATAAGTGGCACACGTGTCTGACATTTTCAGGTTTGAGGTCGCATATCCGCCGTAAACAGGACATGTGGTTTGCATTCTGGTCGCGAATCTCAACCCAGAAATCTGTTGCATTATGTAACGTAGAAGGGCCAGATTTGCGGTTCGCATTTTCAACAATGCGACCACATTCTGGTCGCATTTCAGACGCGGATTCAGCCCAAAACTCTGTTCCATTCTGTGATGGAAGGTGTCACATTTGCGGTCCGCATTTGCATTATGCGGTCCGCATACTGGCCGCATATTTGACACAATTTCAGCCCAGAACTCTGTCTCAGTTTGCGATCCTGGTGTTGGATATGCGGTCCGCATTTGTGCTTTGCGGTCGCATATCCAACTATGCGACACTTCTGCTCTTTTTCTTAAATTTGAACTATTTTCCGGGTTCTTAGGTCCTTATATGTAAACTACTTCACAGCGTATTCTAATGTACGAATTTACGGGTTGTAACACTCTTCCCCCCTTAAGAACATTCGTCCCCGAATGTAGGGATCTACGGAAGCCAATGAATCCCAGCATTAAATGAAAGGTAATAATGAAGAGTATCTCAAGTTCCTATTTACCTCGTCTGGACACCTCTCCTTTCCATGCATTCTGTGTTTCTTCGGCATCATCATTATTTACATTGTGGAACAGGTACGGATATTTAGCTTTCATTTCTTCTTCTGCTTCCCATGTCATTTCTTCCATGTTCCTGTTCCTCCATAACACCTTAATAGAAGCTACATTCTTTGTACTTAGCTTGCAGATTCGTCGGTCTAATATAGCCACTGGTACCTCTTCGTATGATAGGTCCTCTGTAATCTGTATGTCTTGGATGGGGACGACCCGAGAAGGATCTCCGATACATTTCCTCAACATGGACACATGGAATACCGAATGGATAAATTCCATTTCGGATAGTAGTTCTAACTCATAGGCAACATGTCCAATTCGTCGAAGGATTTTGTACGGACCGATGTACCTCGGGCTCAATTTACATTTCTTTCTGAAGCGCATAACACCCTTCATTGGCGAGATTCTCAAGAAAACCCAATCATCAACTTCAAACTCTAGATCACGACGTCGGACGTCAGAGTAGGACTTTTGCCTTCTTTGTGCCGCCTTTAATCGTTCCTGTATAACCTTCACTTTCTCAATAGCTTGATGAATCATATCTGGCCCATATAATTCAGTTTCACCAATTTCAAACCACCCAACTGGTGATCTACACCTTCTCCCATACAGTGCCTCATATGGGGCCATCTTAATGCCGGAATGGTAGCTGTTATTGTAGGCAAACTCTATAAGTGGAAGATGGTCATCCCAGCTACCCTTGAAATCCAAGACACATGCTCTTAGCATATTTTCCAGTGTCTGAATGGTTCGTTCAGCCTGTCCATCAGTTTGCGGATGAAAAGCTGTGCTGAGACTTACTTGTGTACCCAAACCTTTCTGAAAAGACTTCCAAAAGTTAGCTGTGAATTGGGCTCCTCTGTCCAATATAATGGACATCGGCACCCCATGAAGTCTAACAATTTCCTTGATGTACAGCTTTGCATAATCTTCGGCTGTGTAGGTGGTCTTAACTGGCAGAAAATGAGCACATTTGATAAGTGGATCCACTATCACCCAGATAGAGTCAAACTTACGACTGGAGCGAGGTAAGCCACCTCCCATTTCCAGGTTGGAATCTCCATGTTCTGGAGCAGTCCACCCGGTTTCTGATGTTCTACCTTTACCTGTTGGCAATTGGGACACTGGGCTACAAATTCTGCAATGGACCTCTTCATGCCATCCCACCAATACTGCTCTCTGACATCACGGTACATCTTTGTTGAACCAGGATGGATGGAATATCGGGATTGATGAATTTCCCTCATAATCTTTTCACGCAATCCTGCTACATTAGGCACACATAATCGGCCTTGGAACCTCAGTGTTCCATCCCCTACAATCTCAAAAGCTGAGATTTTACCCTGTTGAATGCCCTCTTTCAATCGCAACAAGGTGGGATCTTCGTATTGCCGTGCTTTCACCTCGGCTACGAGAGATGATTCTGATGTATTATGCACAACAACACCTCCATCCTCGGAGTCTAACAGTCTGACTCTCATGTTAGCTAGCTGATGAAGCTCTTCAGTTAAACTCCGCTTACCTGCTTCAACGTGCACTAAACTTCCCATCGACTTACGACTGAAGGCATCTGCCACAACATTGGCTTTGCCCGGATGATACAATATTTCAACGTTGTAGTCTTTCAATAATTCAAGCCAACGTCGTTGCCTCAAATTCAACTCTTTCTGACTGAAGATATATTGCAAACTTTTATGGTCTGTGTAGATGTTGACATGGACACCATATAGGTAGTGTCGCCATGTCTTCAAGGCGTAATACTACTGCAGCCAATTCTAAATCATGGGTTGGATAATTCCTTTCATGCTTCTTCAGTTGTCTCGAAGCATAAGCAATCACCCTCCCATGCTGCATCAATACACATCCGAAACCTATGCCGGAGGCATCACAATACGCCACATAAACTTCGGTTCCGTCGGGGAGAGCAAGAAATAGAGCAGATGTTAATCGATCTTTCAGTTCCTGAAAACTCCACTCACAAACATCTTTCCATTTAAATTTGGTAGCCTTCTGGGTCAGCTTGGTTAATGGTGCTGATATAGAAGAGAATCCTTCTACAAACCGCCTATAATACCCGGCTAACCCCAAGAAGCTATGGACTTCCGATGGCGTAGTAGGTCTTGGCCAATTCTTGACTGCGTCAATCTTTTGAGTATCGACACTAATACCCTCATCAGATATCACATGGCCTAAGAATGCTACTGAGTTCAGCCAAAACTCACATTTGGCGAGCTTTGCATATAACCTGTGATCCCGAAGGGTCTGCAGTACTATCCGCAAGTGACCCATGTGTTCTGCCTCTGAATGGGAATACACTAGGATGTCATCAATGAATACCACCACGAACACATCAAGATAAGGCCTGAATACAGCGTTCATGAGATCCATAAAAGCAGCCGGGGCATTTGTTTACCCAAATGACATTACTAGGAACTCGAAATGCCCATATCTCGTTCGGAAGGCTGTTTTTGGAATATCTTTCTCCTTGACTCTCAATTGAAAATATCCTGAACGTAGGTCAATTTTAGAGAAATATTTGGCTCCTTGGAGTTGGTCAAACAGGTCATCAAATCTTGGAAGTGGATATTTGTTCTTTATGGTGACCTTATTCAACTGACGATAATCGATACACATCCGTAACGATCCGTCTTTCTTTCGTACGAACAAGACTGGCGCACCCCAAGGTGAAGTGTTAGGCCTAATGAAGCCTTTATCCAGCAAGTCCTTCAACTATATTTTCAACTCTCGTAATTCTGCTGGGGCCATTCTATATGGAGGGATAGAAATTGGGTGAGTATCGGGCAACACATCGATGCCAAACTCAATCTCCCTTTCAGGAGGAAGACCTAGGAGTTCATCTGGAAAGACATCCGGAAATTCACTGACTACCGGGATTGATTATAGAGTAGGCGACTTTGCCTCCACCTCCATAACGCGAACAAGATGGTAGATACATCCTTTGGAGATCATCTTTCTTGCCTTAAGGTAGGAAATAAACTTACTTTTCGGCGTAGCAATGTTTCCCTTCCATTCAAGGATGGGTTCACCCGGAAATTGAAATCTAACCATCTTCGTATGACAATCAACACTAGCATAGCATGATGCCAACCAATCCATTCCCATTAACATGTCAAAATCAACCATTTCTAACTTAATTAAATCAGCCGAGGTTTGACGACTACAAATCGTCACAGTGCAACCTCTATATACTCTTCTAGCAATCACAGAATCTCCTATTGGAGTAGATATCACAAAGGGTTTGCTTATTGATTCAGGTACGATATCAAACTTATCAGCCACAAGGGGTGTAACATAAGATAACGTGGATCCGGGATCAATCAATGGATATACGTCATTGGGAAGCACCGATAATATACCTGTGACAACATCTGGAGATGACTCAAGATCTTGTCGACCTGGTAGGGCATATATTCGGTTTTGAACACCACTTGAGCCCGGTATTGTACCGCTACCCCTGCCACGAACTGCTGGCTGTTGGGGACCCCGTGCTGGAGGTCGAATTGATAGGGAAGAACCAGCCACAGATCCAGTTGGCTGAGCCATACCACCCATTCTGTAAGGACAATCCCGCTTCATGTGGCCAGGCTGTCCGCAAAAATAGCATACATCCGAACCTTGACGACACGGCCCAAAGTGGGTCCTGTCGCACTGCTCACAACGTGGCATTGGGGATCTCATCTTACTAGTAGCCTTGTGATATGGCGAGCCTGATGCCCGCGAACTCTGAAACTGTCGAGAGGCACTAGATGCAGGTGGTGCCGAACTCCTCGAAGAATGGGGTCTCACACTACTTCTGGAGTCGCCAGAATACCCTGCAACTCTTGTCCTCTTATGCTGGCTCCTCTCCTGCTCCCTGTCCGCCCTTTGTTGGCGTTTACGATCCTCTATGGTTTGGGCATAGGCCTGTATACGGGAGATATCCATGCCCTCTATCAGCGAAGCTGTCGTGCATTCATTTATTAAGTGCGGTCCTAGTCCGTTCACGAACAAGTGAACCCTGTCGCTCATCTCGGCCACCATGTGGGGAGCATACCTTGCCAGAGAGTCAAATTACATACTGTACTCTCGTACATTCATATTACCTTGCTTAAGGTTCAAAACTTTATCAGCCTTAGCTCGTCGTACCTCAACTGGCAAGTAATGGCGAAGGAATGCATTAGAGAATTCATTCCATACAGGTGGGGGAGCATTCGGACTCCTGGACCTTTTCCAGCTGTCATATCAGAAGACCGCTAAGTTCCGTAACCGATAGGAAGCCAGTTCTACTGCCTCTGTGTCACTGGCATGCATAACCTGCAGTGTGCGGTGTATTTGATTAATGAAATCCTGCGGGTCTTTCTTAGGATCAGACCCGGTAAACACTGGAGGACCCAAATTGATGAAGTCACAGACCCTCGTACTAACCGGTCTCTCGGTAGCACCGGTATTCTGCCTCCGAGCCTGAGAAGCTACTAGGCTAGTCAACAACTGTACCGCAGTCCTCAGGTATTGGTCTGTAGCACCAGAAGAAGGGACTGGGGATATTGGGGGAGGAGGAGTAGATGAGGTCCGAGAAGGCGTCTCACTTTGGCCTTCCACAGCTTGGGGCACCTGACTGGTCCCCTCTCCGGCATTTGTATCGAGTCGTCTACTATTCGTTTTCTTCCCGGCCGAAGGCATTGCTGTAGGTAAACAAGATGAATGTTAGAATGAATGCTTACAACTCAGCTCTACGCATGATCTAAATTTAAAAGAAGGTAACATTCCTAAATGCCAAGTAGCCTTCTGATTATAGAATGTGGCGCGCTACACACCCATAATCAAGACTCTACTAGACACGGCTCATAGACAATCCCTAGGACACAACCTTGCTCTGATACCAATTCTGTCACGACCCAATCGGAGGGCCGCGACATGGCACCGGACCCTGCTTGCAGAGCGCCGGCGTACCCCTCAAATCTTCTATCTTACTTTCTTTGTTATCTATAAAGCCTGTCATACGCATGCAGTTTCGAACAACATCACAATGGGCTGAAACGTCATACCATGACATAAACATACTTATATACATAGTGTGCCAACGGGGCTACAGTGTAACACTATACAACATAATACATATGCCGACGAGGCAATACAACTGTACATGAGTCAACCCAACACTGGTCTATACATACATTGATATTTGTCTAATGAGCCTCTACAAGAACATACATTAAGCAAGCAACCTATGTCGGAACAGGGCCCCGACATGCCCAAAATGCCTACTCAAAATGCATACCAAGGCTGTAGCAAGTCCGAAGGATGAACCTTGCTAATATCTGCTGAACTGGATAGCCTACCGCTGTGGGGGAGCTCCGTCTATCAGTATATCAGGACCTGCAGTACGACATGTAGCGTCCACAAGTAAAGGACGTTAGTACGGATAATGTACTGAGTATGTAAAACAGGGAACATAATATAAGAACGATAATGAGCATTAGGATAGAAACATATAACCTGCAGCAAGTGAATCGCCTCTGAGGGCAGCTAACCATGACATATTCGTAGTACTTATGTCTATACATGTAACCCTTATAACATTATCATAAACATGTTTATTATCATTATCATCATCTTATATTCACACCTCTGTAAGCTTGCCATTTTCATACACATTGATTGTTACCGTATACGTTACATAGTCGTTACCTTATACCATTACATACGCCTCTATGGGCTCGTCATCAACATATGCCTCTGTGGGCTCATATCTGGCTTTCATTAGGCTCGGTCATAACGTATGCCTCTGTGGGCTCATCATCATCATCGTATCACAGTGTAGCTTACCCGGTCGTACTGGGTTCCGCCATAACATACCCGGCTTTCATTAGGCACGGTCATACGAATTAGATTACACACACACACACACACACATACATATATATATATATATATACACACACACACACACACACACTACATTGCATGCTCGTTTATATGTTCCAAGCCCTTTTTAGTGACGTACGATTACTATCCCCTTTCTCACGTGATTACTAATATCTCTTTAACATGAACCTTATAAGGCTCAAGAAATACCAACAATATTGATTCCATAAGAACAAGAGCAATCCTTCCATAGAGGGAAACAATATAAGCAGCCCTAACTTCTAAGAGTAGAGTGTTCTTTTGGGGCTCGTTCATTGCATGGTAATCGATAGGAGTCGTGCAAAAGAAAGAACGGTATAGTCTTACATACCTGGTATATGCTGCACCAGTTCTCAAGCTACGCAATGGCTACGATTCCTTAGTCTACAATTAAGGAACAATTTACCCATTACTCACTAAGCGTCATAATTATCATAAATCACAATCCCCTAGTTTTGCATGGTGCCTCCCCACACCCCTTTCTCCCCTAATCCTTATCAAACGTATTTGTAACACATGCAACTCATTTACAACCCATAATAATCGTGACCCATTTCGTTTAGCAGTGTTTATCTTGAATTCTTGATTTCCTACCACCCTCTCATGGGTCTTACAGGCATGCAACTACATATCATGAATGCCCAAGGGAAAATTACATGAAAGGGAGTAATAACTTACCTTGCATGTGAATTCCTAGCCTTCTCCATCGATTCCTCAGATTCTAGGTCTTGCCCTCAATGTGGGTTCGGGGGGGGGGGGAAATTCAGTTAGGGTTCCTTTTTAGTTCTTCAATTCCTTGATTCCTTCTTCAATTTAGAGCTTGGAAGAGAGGAAATTGGTTGTGTTGGTGTGGGGCTTTGAGAGGGATCGTTTGGGGGCCTTCTACTATGTTTAAGTTCAGAAAAATGAAGAAGGAACGGGTTTGGGTCCCTTTTATAGGTCTGTCAATAAGTGGCGCACGTGTTTGACATTTTCAGGTTTGAGGTCGCATATCCGCCGCAAACAGGACATGTAGTTCGCATTCTGGTCGCAAATCTCAACCCAGAAATATGTTGCATTATGCGACGCAGAAGGGCCAAATTTGCGGTTCGCATTTTCAACAATGCGACCGCATTCTAGTCGCATTTCAGACGCGGATTTAGCCCAGAACTCTGTTCCATTCTGCGATGGAAGGTGTCACATTTGCGGTCCGCATTTACATTATGTGGTCCGCATACTGGCCACATAATTGACACAATTTCAGCCCAGAACTCCATCTCAGTTTGCGATCCAGGTGTTGGATATGCGGTCCGCATTTGTGCTTTGCGGTCACATATCCAACTATGCGACACTTCTGCTCTTTTTCTTAACTTTTGAACTATTTTCCGGGTTCTTAGGTCCTTATATGTAAACTACTTCACAGCGTATTCTAATGTACGAATTTACGGGTTGTAACACTAAGTCTTGCCCTCAATTTGGGTTTGTAGGACGAGGAAACTCAGCTAGGGTTTCTCTTTAGTTCTTCAATTTCTTGATTCCTTCTTCAATTTAGGGCTTGGAAGAGGAAGAAATTGATTATGTTGGGGTGGGATTATGGGAAGGAGTCGTGGGGGTCTTCTTTATGTGTTTGAGCCTCAGAAAAAATGAGAAAGAATTGGGTTGGACCCCTTTTATAGGTCTGTCAATAAGTGACACACGTGTTTGGTGTTTCTCAGGTTTGCGATCGCATTTCAGCCGCAAACATGACATGCGGTTCGCATTCTGGCCGCAAATCTCAACCCAGAATTCTGTTGCATTATGCGACGCAGAAGGGCCAGATTTGCGGTTCGCATTTTCAACAATGCGACCGCATTCTGGTCGCATTTCTGACGTGGATTCAGCCCAGAACTCTGTTCCATTCTGCGATGGAAGATGTCACATTTGCGGTCCGCATTTGCATTATGCGGTCCGCATACTGGCCATATTTTTGACACAATTTCAGCCCAGAAATCTGTTTCAGTTTGCGATCTTGGTGTTGGATGTGCGGTCTGCATTTGTGCTTTGCGGTCGCATATCCAACTATGCGACACCTTTGCTCTTTTTCTTAACTTTTGAACTATTTTTCGGGTTCTTAGGCTCTTATATGTGAACTATCTTACGGCGTATTCTAACGTACGATTTTCCGGATTGTAACACATACCAAAACAACAATTAAAAGATTAAAAGAAATTACAAACGCAGTAAATATAATCCGGACTTAGTACCAACTAAACATTATTCCGTTTATATACATAATTTCCATAAACATTTCTCACTTGTTTATATTGCTTTTCAAGATAAAGTTGGATAGATATTTCCCTCTAATGTTCCTCTGTTCCTCCCATGCTGAAGATCTCTTTTTTTTGCCCCAAGCATTGATACAAAGATGGAGCTTCTTGCTAGCTAACAGAAATTCAAGAGCTTGAAATGGACTCAATATGTTCATCACCAGCTCCTTGAAAGTCTCCATGCTTAGCTTATCAGCTTCTTCTACAACGTGCATTAAACACTTAGCATGTTTATCTAGGTCCTCCTCTGCTTCACCACATAGTTGAGCAGAATTCCCCACTTCATTGGCGATAATGGCAATTGGCTGATCAGCTATCTCCTCCTGTAAGCTGGCGAGCTGAATTCAGCTGTATGGTCGAGAGCTCACTGAGGTCGCCATATCTCTTACCTTGGAGATAGTGAGAGAGATGGGATTCGAGTTCTTTGCCACTTAGCGCGTAAACGAGCCGAATGAAACTGGACGGACGGCACCCGGAGATCCAGAGCATGGAGCTCTCTAAAGCGGTGCACCAAGTGGGAGCAAGGTAGGCACTGACATCGTTACGTGCAAAATGTCTAGTTTTAGGTCGAGGCCGTTGTTAGCGCTAGTGCGAGAGGTGCTGGAGGAGGAGGAGGAATGGTGGAGGGCATGGAGGCGCTCCAAGAGGTCTTGTTCTTGGAGCTTCATCCATAAGTGTTGAGCTTCTTGATCACTTACATTGAGGGAAGTCATCTTATTTTTTGCATGTCAATGAACACTGGGTATTTCTAAAGTTAATGAAATTTGGAACTATTCACATCCAATCCTGTTTTCCTTACAAGGAGACCGTTTTGTTCTTCTTTTGTCCTTTCCTTTTCTCCGATTTTGAAACTTTAAAATATAACAAACCAAAAAGATTTTGTATGCATTAGGAGTGATGGGAGTGAAGATCACTACTCCTTTAAGAAGATAATTTTGGTATTTTATATATATTTGGCTTACCTATCAATTTTTTTTTTATTCACACATTTGTCTTGGTATGAAAAATATGTCATCTTGCTAGTCATAAAATTTCCATAGTTCGTAAATAAATCTATAACAACATTGCAGATATATTGAACGGCATGAAAGGCTTACTAACAGAAGAAAGAAAGAACAAACCAAATGCATCCCAAATGATCACATGACGCGCTGCAGGATTAAAATATCAATTTGGTCTCCTCCACTCTTCATGTTTTTCTAGGACATGTACATAACCTTTCCCGCTGAGGAGAAATGGGTCAAAACATGATATGATTATATATATTTCCAAGCAAGTTGCAACTGCGAGCGAGTATGCAGTTGTTTTCTTGTTTATCGGCACATTCTGCAGGGATTCACTTATATTACTCTGTACAAATTTTGCAGACTATTTGTCCAAGAGGTCAATATTGGCAAAACGACAAGTTATGATCTATTGCTCCCTCGGTCCCAATTTATATATGTGATGGTATTTCCTTATAATATGTTCTAAGAAGAATGATATTTTTAAACCATTTAATTTTAAACTTCATATTTTATCTTTGAATGATCTGTAGTCTACAAATATTTATGACTTCTTTAAGATCACAAATTTTAAATTTTTTTTTTTTTAAACTCCATACTCAATCAAACAACATCACATAAGTTGGGCTGGAAAAATATATCATTTACTAGTTCCATTTTAGCTCTGAAATGGAACTATTTTAGATATGACATTGTGAGCACGTGATTTTTGCCGTGACCAAAAATCAAATAAAAAAATAGTTTCTTAATTGTTTGTTAGTCATTTTAGGAATTATATTAGACTTTTCTAATTACTCATATTTAATTTTCAAGTAACTAATTAATGAAAATACTCAAAAATATCATGCATTGCATTAGGATTTATTTTATATTTTTGAGTTGAATTAGTAATTGTTGATTTTATAAAACAAATTGAGAAAAATCACAAAATAGTGCATTTTACACTCTTTTTAGTTTTAATATTTAATTCCTAGAATCTAGCATTAAATTAATTTTTATAAATAGTTAATTTAGTTTAATTTCACATTTAGGTAGATTAAGAGTATAATTTATTAAGTAGCCTAGTCATAAAAAATTTAAAAAAAAAAGAAGAAGGAATTAAAAGAAATAAAAAAAGACATTAGCAAAAAGGAGAAAATAAAGAAGAAGAATTGGATTGGGCTGGCTGATAATTAAATCAAACCAGGCCCAATCAAAACAATCGGACTGGCCCAGCTTTCCCCATCTACCAAACGACCCAG
>MCJB01016759.1:61110-146725 GCA_002018475.1 Nicotiana obtusifolia
GTCCTAACTAAACCCCACCCCCCATTTTCACTCATCGTCCCAAACGACCCCCACACTAAACCAAACCCTAGCCGCCCCCTTAAGCTCCCCACTGCCATGGCCACTTCCACCACAAACCCTAAGCAAAATCAGCTCAAAAACACACTCCAGGCAACCATCCTCTACCAGTTGCACCAAAAGTTCCCTTTACCAAATCAAAATCAGAACCCTAAAATCCGAAATTTTGAATCAAGGTCTTTTGAAGCTGGTTTGAGTTAAAATAGATTTTAGCATGTGTTCTTAACAAGAACACATGGTTAAAGTAAATCTTAACTTAAAAATCAGAGTTTTAAGAAGATTTCTTGTTCGAGGTAGTTTTATTTTTCTTTTCCCTTTTTCATTTTTTTTTGTACACTGTTTTGAATACTTCCTCTTCTACCCCTTTTCTGTAATTTTGCGTCCGATTTCGTGTTAGGGTCAAAACATTCGGTTATTTTGTTTCACTGCTTTGTTCATCGTATGAAAACGAATCATTGAAACTGGGTGAAAGAAGTCATATATGAAATTTGAAACTCTCTGAATTTTTGAGCCCAAAGACTGGGTCCGAAATCAATTTTGGTTCAAGTGTTTTGGGCCGGGTCAGTTTGACCCGTTGAGGGTTAAAGGGCTAAAAACGGGTCGAGTGTGGGTAGAAATAACTGGAAGCTTCTAGGAGGCCATGATTGATAAGTTTTAAACAAGTAAAAAGAAAACTTTGGGGGTCAAATGGTATTTTCAGGAAGCTCAAAATAGAATTTTGTTTTGGGTTGTTAGTGCGCACATGCAAAACAAAGTCTGTTAGAAGGAATGGGTGAGGGGAGTGTGAGTGAATATCGTGTGAGGGGGGACTGGGTGCTGGTCACAGAAAATAACAAACAAAAAAAGGAATAAAATCTAAAAAAAAAGGAAAAAGAAAAATCGGAAAAGGGGGGGGTCTGTTATCAGATATAAAAAGGGAAGGGGTCTGTCATTGAGAAAGAGGATTTTTTTTTAAGGCAGTGATACTTAGAAAAATAACAAAAGTCTAAAAAAAAAATAGAAAGTTCAAAGCATTCTAATCTGAAATTCGATATTTGATTTTCTGGAAGTAGAACAAAGTTGAGGCTGCTGTTAGCTGGTTGCTGTTACGGCAAAGATATTTAGGGATTCGCTTTAAATAGGTATATTCTCACGCCGCTTTGTAATTGCAAAATATGAATGAAATGCGCTATTCGATTGAGTGGTGTTTGTTCTCTTTCATCTAAGGTTGATTCTTTTGTTTCTGCTTGTGTTTACTGCTGCCGTGTATATTTCTTTGCATTAATGTTCTGTTTCAGCTTGTTTTGTTTGCTTATTGATGTCTGTTCCAGTGTTGATTAAGTGACTATTACTGTTCTTTTATTCGAAATCTCATTTCTATTTGTTCCATCTATTTACTCCATTATCGTTAATGATCAGACTTCGCAATATCAGATCAATGTTGTCTCACACCTTCTATTTGAGATTCTGTTTAGCTGCTCATTTATAAGGAATAAATGTGTTTTCTGTATCGAGTACTATCCAGGATTACTGCTGAATTAGGCACTGGTTTGCTGTCATCTAATTAATGGTTGTGCTATGAACACTTAATGAACTGTAAAACATACATTCAGCTCAACCAAAACAGGATATATAACTGATACTGTGAATCAATCATAGCGAAAATGACTTCGTCCTGTCTATTCTGGTTGTTTAGAGTCTAAAAAAAAAAAAGAACAAAGAGCAGTTTATTATTCACTCTAATAAGTTAGAATTGAGCAGTTCCCCGCTCTATGATCAATGTATAGCTGCTATGCTCGAATCAACTGAAAATTAGTAATTGACTGTTCTAGCAATCGTATTGGTAAAGGGCAAGACTGTTGGGAATCAATGTCACAGTGGTCATTTCCAGAAATGGGCATTAAGGTTCTTAACATTGTCCTATGGCTATGTTTGTAATCAAAAGTAGTCTCATTGTAAATCTGGATTGTGGTTAGTTTATTAAAACAGTAGCTGTATCTGTAATCATGCAAATTGGCTCATTGCTGGTGACAGATTTGTCGCACTGCAAATTTTAATTCTAGCCTATTTTACTAAGCTGGCCATGCTGAAATAGTGCTGCTAATGCAAAAATCCAGATTATAATCGTGTTTGTAAAGTTAATGGCTATTGGTTGTAATAAGGTTACAGTAACGGGCTTATTCTTTTGACTGTTGTTATGAAAAATAGTACTATTCATGTAATAATCAGGTTATAGGTGTGTATGTTAATTTAATGGTTATCATCGGTAATTAAACTGTATTGATGGGCTTGATATGGCTGCTATAGAAATGATGCTATCAATGTAAAATTTAGAGTGCTATCATCTTTACAAAGTTATTGGCCGTGTGCGTAATTGGTCATGATTCATTTGAATTTGTGCACTTTAGAACCAACTTGGGCTGTTTTTGAAAGACAGTCTTTAAATTCAAATTGTTCCTTTTTACGCAGTTAGTGGCTATATTTGCAAATGAACTCATGACGACTTATTTGTATTGGAATTTCACCTACTGCCTATTGAACGAGGTGGCTACTAATGCCGATACTCAATACCATATAATATTAATAAACTCCGCTGAATTAGTAGGGGTGTGCCATGCAATTAACAGCGATCACCAATGGCCCTCTTAATTAACTAGTTGCAAGATTAGAATAAGAAAGCCTCAAATGTCTATTAACTTTACTAGCTCAATTTTAAGCGCGATTAATTACATTGTGGCTATGGGTACGGTTCCCGTGACATAGCGACAATGTTAACTTCAAGGGGTGCCTTTTAGGACCCGACTTTAATTCTAAATAATAAAAGCTTCTAAACTAATTCGAGGCGTGCCATGCCAAACGAAATTACAAACATATGGCCCTCATTAATTAAAAACTTAGGAAAATCGAGGTGCACTATTTAGCAAATTCCATGGCCCTCAAAAACAAAAAACGCGTAATTTGCTTTAGGCGCGTTAGTCTAATAATTTAATTTCCTGAAGTCGGGTGCGCATTTATGTGACCCAAATCCCAAATTCCAATGTTAATTAAAAAGTGTTCCAAATTGCGGGTGCATTTATGTGACGTAATTTGTGACCTATTTTGACTAACATTGCAATTCTCCGATAATTTTAAAAGCGGAAAAGTAGAATAAGGTAAAAAGCACTATAGGTCGATAACATGTATAAAATCAAATAATAAGCCGATTATGACAATGAAGCGACCGTGCTAGAACCACGGAATCCGAGGGTGCCTAACACCTTCCCTCGGGTTAACAGAATTCCTTACCTAGAATTTCTGGTTCGCAGACTTCGTTCAGAAAGTCAAACCCTTTCCTCGATTTGGGATAAAATCGGCGACTTGGGACACCAATTTAAAATTTCCAAGTGGCGACTCTAAAAATAATTAAATAATCTCATTTCGACTAATATCACTTTAATTGAAAAAACTCTTTTATATATTCCTCCCTGAGGATGTACGAAAAGAGGTGTGACAGACATGATAGGACAGAAACTTAAGGTTGGCACTCTGAGGATTCAATTTTCGGAGCTTGGATATTTACTCTTTTATCTGTCCTAGATAACTTGTTCTTTACCTTCTCTTTCATTTGACAATTTTCTATCTCATCTTATTTCCAGCTTAATAAAGCACTGAATTAGAAAGTGACATGATATACACAGCCTACCCCCTCCCTTTTCAGTTTCCTTTTTTTCTTTTTTTGGTATATTTAGAGAGCTTCCTTTTTATTTTTTGGTCACCAGAAGGCAACGGCATCAATAGTTTAACGACTGTAATTGTAATATTCATATCGGACTGTCTTTTATTGAAGTGTTTGGGTGAATAAGAATTCACTAGACACTAATAGGGGTGGGCATAGTTTTTGGTAATTTATGTTTGATGCTTGAACGGAATAAAAAAAAAAAAAAAGGTTTGATGCTTGAATTTGTTTTGCATGTATAGCAGTCTGCTCTTTGTTTTTCACGTATAGTTTTTGCTCGTTGTGTATTTAAGTTTGTGGGGGCGATAAAGGCCACTAGTACTTTCACGCCGTATTATCAAAGTGTAAGGTCAACTGACTACTCATTTTTGTAATGTACTAATGTAATGTATTAAGTGCTGTAAATTCGAAAGAAGATTGATTGAGAATGTGAATGGAAAACTACCGGCTATGTTCCTTTATAAGTAGTTTAAATAAAAATTGATTAATTCATAAAATATTATTAATATTAGCCAATTAGTTATTTGTAGCCAAAAATAGTCAAATTTTTGCTTTCTTTTGAGTGAATGTTATTAGAATATATTGGGTACATCTTAATGAGCTTGAATCTCAGTTTTGGGATGATTTGATAGAGTTTTGAGGTGGTTTGAATTGAAAATTCAAAGTAGAAGACGAAGATGAAAAAAATGATGTGTACCACACTGTGTATTATTTGTGTATCACATATGTATCATATTTGTATCAAATGTGTATCACATGTATATCCATATATATCTGTGTGTGATACATGTTTAATACATATGTGGCAAAAGAATTTTTTAAACTCGATTTTAACTATGAATTTTGATACCAAATCACCTCCAATCTTCCTCAAATTTTGTATATTGACCAATCTATATGTTTTCAATGAATTTCAACCATACCCATTGAAAAAGGTCCTTTTTTTCTTAGATTTTTGAAATCTTGTATATATATATTTTTTGTATTTCATAACCTTATTTGCTACCTCATCTATAAAATTTCCTTTAAGCCTTGCATCTAATGTTGTTAATCACGCTTTAAAATATGGAAGGAGATCTTTGTGTGTGATTTTTGAAGAGAAATAACCTTATTTATTTGGGTTTTTAATTTTTATATGTGTTTGGCTAATTTTGATAAGTCTATAATTAGTAATTAGAGGTTGGTAAGTTGGGACTTTTTTGGGACATTTCTGTATGATTCCCAATGTCAAATACCACTCTGCCCATGATGAACTAACGACCCACGAATGAGTTCGTCTTCATTTTGTCTTGTTTTGGGCCCATAAGAACACTAGGTTGGGCTGATTTTTGTAGGCCTATTTGTGATAGAGAAGACCAAACCAGGTCAGCCCATGTATAATAAAATAACAGGAAAATAACGCTGTATAGCCGCAGTAAAAATAATAATCAAAAAATATATTTTAAAAAAAAAAATATATATATATATATATATATATACACGCACACACACACATTCTGTATGTTATATACAAAAATTATACAAATTTTATACACTTTTTCGGCTATCAAATGTAAATAATTTCTGGCGCGAGTTAAAAGCGATAATATCCCAATAATAACCCACGATAATCATGTATTCTTTTTTATCCAAAAGCTCATAACTCATAAGCCATCTAGGAGGCTTATGGACACTTATATAGTTAATTCTCAAATTGAGCATGAAATAATTCAGCAAAGTGTAGACAAGGTTCACAACTAATTTAATTCGGATCCTCTAGTTGAAAGTTTTGAATGCAGATGAATTTACTTTATTTAATAT
Organism: Nicotiana obtusifolia; assembly: GCA_002018475.1. NCBI lineage: Eukaryota > Viridiplantae > Streptophyta > Magnoliopsida > Solanales > Solanaceae > Nicotiana > Nicotiana obtusifolia. Next base: position 66,662 of record MCJB01016759.1, read on the forward strand.
CGATAATGCTCAAGAAAGAATTTGATGAAATCCCCTAGCAACTTAAATTTACTTTTTGATATTGGTATCCTTTAAAACTCAACTCAATAAAAAATTGATGAAATCCCCGATGTGGGATCTGACATAATTCTACTCGACCGTAAATACCGATATGTAACCAAACATACCTACAATGAGATATCCGAGTACTCAACAAAAACTGAACTGAGTCTACATTGATAACAGCCTCAAATAAATTGTGGCGTAACGTTGTGGGATGCTCAATATCCTACCGATTTTACTGGCCAGCGGTGCCCACAAACCCTAAAAACGAAAGGTATTAATAGTGACAAAGATCATTCACTAGCTAGCTAGCATCGTAGCATTAGGCATTGGCATTAGTCCCCTTCACTTTCCTTCAGCCACAAACTAATATACGTGTCTAAATTCTATGGTATATGTCTGCATCAGTAGCGAAAACAAGAATTTAGTGAAGAGGTTTAAAATTTAATATATAAATATAAAAAATAATTTTTGACCAACATACACAATATAAATTAAAATATATACAATATAATTTTTCGATAAAAAATATTAAATTGAACATCCTTCAATGAATCCGGCTACGCCACTGGTCTGCATGGTCGTGCATCCTAATACTGCATGATACATTATTGAGTAGTCACATGTCAAGGCGGTTACCAGATGTTGACACACCTATTCTCGAATTATTTTCTACCAATCTGTGTACACATGCTATTGGTCTAGACATAATTTATTGATGTGACTCTGATTGGTATATTTAGATATTTAAACAAAATGGTAATACTACCTTTGATTCATATTATAGTATTTTTTAAAATGTTCGCACACCTCTTAAGAAAGACCTTTACTAGCCTTAATCGTAAAAGTATTTGTCTATGCTATTCTTTATCTTTCCTCGACGTCTCACTAAATAAATAAGTGTATATCTTTTATATTTCTACAACATCGAATATTTGGAACAAATTCACGATTAATATTTCCGACCGGAAGGAATACAACTGATAACAGCAAGGCCTCCTAAGTTAAGCCAAATAGATAAATGGACCGTCATGACTCTTGCTAAGAGCTTAGGCCATGCATTTCCATGGATATTAGTTTAATATCGTGTAGACAATAAACACTAAAAGGACTGTCGCGATTACCCTCTAATACCCTAATTAAGCGACATTAAACTGTTCAGGTCATTACTATCTTTGCTATATATCTTTATCATGATTCCCTGATTTGGCTGGGGGCATGCGAATTTGTATCTCATGACCAAAGTAGTTTTTCATAAAGTTGGAAAGCTCAGTGTCTATAGTAATTAAATGTCTTAAACTAGTTACAAAAATTTATATATTTAACAAATAATATAGCAGCACGCCTCCTCTCAACTGATAAATACAGATTTGCCGGTAGTATATTTGTAATTTACTTTAAGATATAGCTGTTCTATCAAGAAGGCGCATCTTTGGAAAATTAGATCCTATACATATGTGCTTTAGTTTCTTGTTTGAAATATTAACGTTTAATCACGTACGCTATACGTTGAGGCACAAAGTTTCTATGGGTTAAAATCTATCTTTAAAATATTTGAGCCAAGATAATACTAGGAAAAATGTTCCCAGGTCGTCGTTTATCGAAATGACCTAAGAAGCGGCGAGATCTATAGTCGAAGAGTTAACAAGGGCTGAAGTCGAGGAGTCAACGAGGATCAAGGCGGAGGTCGAGTACTCTTGACAGAGTTATAACGGCTAGTTTCAAGATAGGACATTAAAAAGAATATTCTAGTGGATATTCTCTGCACTTGTACTATTAGGATATTTTAGAAATATGTTCCCTATAAATAGAAAGAGATACAATGATAGGGGATATGTGATATTCATTTGTAAAAAAATACTTTGACTTTAGAGAGAGAATCAGATCATATTGCAAGCATACAAACACAACATTTTTACTAAGATTCTTGCCTTCACTTTTTCTATCAGATCCAAGAATAACTCAGATATTTGAAGGATTATCCATCATTCATCATTTCCAAAAAGAACATCCACTGATTACATCATTTCTTGGGTGACTCGTTCATTCTATTTACTTAAATGTCATTTATTGCGATTCATCAATATTTAATGCTACATTATTGCCTTTAACTTAATTAGTTGAACCAAGATCTATATTTTTTGGTCAACCAATTTGGCACCATCAGTAGGGATTTCTTAGTTAAATTTTTAGTTTCCTCTAAATCTGCAATTAACGCAAGTCATTAATGTCAAAAACCCCGAGATCTCCTTTCTTTGTGCATGCAAAACCCTACATGGCAGGTAACCAAGAAGAAAGGACAAAAATAACAAGTGACTTCCCAACCAACATCATGAATGTTATCAACGAACGCTGCGAAACAGTAGGCGAGGACGTGATGCCCAATGCGTCCCCTAGTTGAGAGAGGTCGCCTCCCCCACACTGCAGCATAACAAGACCTAGCGGAAAAGGGGCCTCTACGTCTGCAAAAGAAGGGACACCCCCAGCTGTGAAAAAACTCCTCGAAACGTGGCTGACCGATACGCTAGTGAGCGTCCTCAACAAACCTTCTCCAGGCATGACTCCAAAAATCGCAAGAGCTTGCATGATGCAACAAATAGGCGAGCAGTGCAACCGACCAAACCCTTTAATGACAGGTATAACTCACAATATTACTAATAGTGCAGGTGACAGCATCCTCGCTGCCATTCTAAAGAGGATGAAAAAAATGGAGAATAAAAACAAAGCACTCTAAGACCAAATGAAAGAACACCAAGAATGAGTTGACAAGATACCAGGCACTCCTAAGCTGCTGCCAAAAAGGGACCCGGCAGGTTCATAGAGCAGTCGTATAGCGATGACGCAGCCTCGCATTCCATACCAAAGACCTACAAAATGCCACCCTACCTGAGGATATACGATAGAATGATCGATCCTGAGGATCATGTGACTCACTACGTCACCGTCGTGAAAGGCAACGACCTCGCGAAGGAACAAGTGTCCTCTATTTTGCTAAAGAAGCTTAGCGAAACACTCAAGGGAGGGGCACTAACATGGTATTCCCAGCTACCAGTCCGCTCCATAGAAACTTTCGAGGAAATGGCATATAAGTTCGTAATCGCCCATGCCGGAGCCAAGAAGGCCGAAACAAGAGTAAACGACATATTCGCTATTAAACAGTCCTTGGGAGAGGGACTAAGGAACTTCCTCTCCCGGTTCAACAGAGTAAGGATGACTCTGCCAGACGTATCCGAATGGATGACGATCGTAGCTTTCTAGAACGGGCTGAGTAGAGATGGTTCAAGAGCAACAAGAAAACTGTTGAGCCGATTGATGAAGTATCCTCCAAACACTTAGGGCGAAATCCATAATGCTTATTGTGCCGAGGTCCGAGAAAACGAGGACGACCTCAACGGACCAACTCACCGACCAACCTCAGTACAAGCCGAATCCAGAAAAGAACGAAGAGACAACACCAACCATACGTCAAGACGGACGCCGCACCTCCCTCACGCTATGGAAAAGGTCCATCCCGGCCAAGGACGGGAACTCACCGGAACAAAAAAGGTATGCCCTCCTTATTATCTGCTCAATATTTTTGTGTGTCGCCTACAAAAATAGTATATTCTCTTGAGAAAATCGAAAAGGTGAATTGGCCGCCGAAGATGAGATCAAACCCGAACAACAGAAGATCTAACGCCCTCTGTCAGTTCCACCAGGAACGTGGGGCAAAAAATAGAAGAATGCATCGCCCTCAGACAAGAAGTCGTAAACATGTTACGGCAAGGGTACCTCTAAGAGCTGTTAAGCGATAAGGGGTGAACCAACTTCGCCAAGGACGTGAACATCAAGGCCTGCCAAGCCGACATCGCCAGCTCGTACTATCAACATGATCATCAGCGGCGACGACGATGCCTCTATCAATGGAGTGAAGTTCACCCCCACTCACAAGCTCAAATGATCTATCACCCACGAACAGTACGACAGACTCAAAGAAAGTATCATCTTTGACGAGTCAGATGCCGACGATTTGACTTTTCCTCATAATGATGCCCTCGTTATTACTTATGCATCTTAGATACCGATGTCAAACGCATCATGGTGGATGATGGAAGTGGCGCATGTTTTATCCATCCTCGAGTCCTTACCCAAATGAGACTCGAGGTGCTACACCCTATGTTTTCGTACGTGAGAGTACGTCGTAAGTCAATTGATGTAAGCTCAGAAATGAGATCATCTTTGAAAGTACATAAAGTAAGTTAATCATGTTATCATGGAGGTTACAAATATTTAAGATCATTAATGACAAGTACCAAGAGGATTGGAAGGCTTAGAAGCTAAATGAATTAAAGAAAATAAGTATCGTCGAAAGTCGACAAGTTGGAAATGTTATACATGTAGTTTAGGGGTGAGACTAAGGTGCTTAACATGATAAGGAGGTTATGTTATGAGTTATTTTAGTCGTATGATAGTCCTGTGTTATGTTTTGAAGTCAAGCGAGTTGTGGAACAAAAGTTGACAAAGGTCATCACAAGTTACATTCACAAATATGCTGAACATTAAGTCAAATACAGCTGATCTTTTCTCCCAATATACTTAGAGGTACGGGGTGATTACCCATAAAAAAGATCTATGAGACTATTATCTAACTCATTAAACCATTTGTCAATACAACATTGTAGTAGTGAGATATATGCATTTTTGCGAGACTGTGCAGACTGCTAGGTGACAAGTAGGTGTGTCACCTACTTACTTAAATGAGAGGACTAAATATGTCCAAAAAAGGGCTACTTCAAGTCGGCCAAAGAGCCCTTTTAAAGGCTTATCTCCTGAAAATATTACACTTATTATATAGCAAAATAACCAGAGATAAACCCCTGCAAAAGTTCCCCCAAAAAATTCAACACAAACCCTAAATGATTTTTTCTTCTTTTCAACTAGTTGGAGGAAAACCTAAGGGTTGAAAGATCAAGCTAGGAGATGAGGTATTCACCAAATAAGGTAAGTATAATGCTCTCTTTCATCCATTTTTTCTGCTGGAAATGTATGGAAAGTCGTTCTATTATTGTAAGAACTCACGGGACGGTGATCAGAAGCCGTGCGTTCGAGTTATTCAACTTGTAGTTGACTGTTTTGTGGGATGTTTCGTGTTGCTGTTGGATTGCGTGTTTTGATATTGTTTTAGGGAGTTTTGGAGGATAAATGGTGTGGAGAAATACCACATAAATGCAGGGTGGTGGGCTAGTCATTCGTAGTAACATTTTCAAATTGTTTGACACTACTATGGTGGTCGTTTTGCATATGACGAGATTGGGGTGTGTTGGGCTGTTTAGTGGTAACTTTTAATGGATATAAGGTTTGGAAAATGATGTATATATATTGTTATTGTTGTTTTCTTGTGTTGTTAGTGTTGTCTCGAATTGGGAGGAAGTAAAGATTATGGGGGAGATGCTGCCCGTTTTAATATATAATAAGTTTGTCGTTCATTGTGCGATAGTTGTACCTTTCGTAACTTAATGATAGTATTATTATCGTTGTTGTAGATTAAGGCGCTAAGAGAGGAGTTCAACGCGGTTATTGGAAAGATTGTGATAAGGTATGTTAAGGCTAAACATTTTCTTCATTTTGGCATGATCTCGTAAATACATGTGTTTGATAACGAGACATAAAGAGAAGTTTGTACTCCTGAATTTATGGACATTATCCTAGTCTCATAAGTTATTGGTTTCTCCCTTATCGGGACTTTATACTCAGTTACGTATTTTCTTCTTTCAGTCAAGAGTGCATAGGGTCTATATATATACAGTATTACAGTATTTTCACAATCATCGAGCTATCAGCGGTGGGCAAGCCTCTATTGGGCAACCTCAGATCAGATGGTAAGTTATATACTGAGCCTACTGTGGTCGAGCGCGTATGAGCGAGCTCAAAATGACCGAGATACCGAGCCTAGTATGAGCGAGCGCCTATGAGCGAGCCTACTACGACCGAGCAGTTACATGTTCTGAGCCTTATAGGGCCGGACAGCTATTTTACTTACTATATTGATAGAGTTGAATTAGTATCAGCAGGTAAGTATATCTCTAGATCATCTTTGACTCCTAGTTACTATTAGTTATTATATTATCAGTTTGGTTTCAACTTTCAGTTATTCTATTGCCTTACATACTCGATACATTATTTTGTACTGATGTCCCTTTCATGGGGACGTTGCATTTTATGCATGCAGGTTCGGATAGAAAGACTGGTAGACCTCCTCCGCAGGTGCTGTCCATGTTCAGCTTGATCAGTAAGCTCCATGTCGTTCGAAGTTGTCGGGTCTAGAGTTTTGAGTACATATTATGTATATGTGTATATATATTATGGGTAGTTAGGGGCCCTGTTCCGACCACAGTACACCTATCAATAGAGGCTTGTATACATATAATGTCAGTTAGTACAGTATGTTGGGCTAGTAGGCCTTGTATGTATATTTTTGTTGGTTTGTCAGCTGTAGTAGTTATGACGACTTTGTCGGCCCAGCTCTATATTGATGGTTAGTCAGATCTAGTTCCCGTTCAGTTTTATATTTTGTTTCACAAATTGTCTTGCAATGTGGCCCTATAGCCAAAGTATGACATTGTATATTCAGAGTCCCTCAGTCTCAAGTTGGTACGCTCGGTTAAGTGAGGCAACGGGTGCCGGTCTCGCCCCCCTCCCCCCCTCCCCCCCCAGGTTTGGGGCGTGACAAACTTGGTATTAGAGCTGTTCTATACTAGGAAGTCTACAAGCCGTGTCTAGTAGAGCCTTGTTTATAGATGTGTTGTGCACCACATTATATTAACAGGAAGCTACAAGGAATTACGAGTCTGTTACCTTTCTTTCAAATTCAAATCATTCTATAGAGCTGAGTCATAAGAGTTCGAGCCAAGACTTATGTTTGCTAATGATATAGAGATGCTTTTAATAAGAAAAATTACAGCTAGCCAGAGGGCTAATACAACAACAGGTAAGGGCATTAGTAGAGAGAGAATTCTTGACGACGTGGCCCTGGTTGAGGCCCTATTAGATTGTGCATACCAAATGGCGCACTCTAGAATAGTACAGTTAGATATGAATACTAGAACTTTCAGAAATATCGGAAGACATGTAGTGGAATCCTAGAAGGAAAAAATATTTACCTTAATATGACTCCCTCCCCTAGTAAAAAGAGAATATTGGGCAACCCGAAGAGCCAGTTAGATGGAGCAAGGGGAGATAAAAGTGAAAGAATGTTTTGTTGAAGTTTTCAGAATAAGGTAATAGATAGAGATATTAGCAGGAAAATAAGAAGAGAGTAAATAAAGCATTACGAGTAAGATGTGATAAAAGGGTGATAACGGTAAATCATAATATGCCAAGATGACAGTGTCTATAGTCAAGTAAAGGAAAAGACAAGAGGTGACAGGCCTTGAGACTATAAAAGAGTATATGCCATAAAGTCATATTCTTATTTCGAGAAATGTATTGATGACTGCAACGTGATTATTAGAAGGCTAAGTTAGACCCTTGGAGTAATAAAGATCAACATGGTCTAGTAAACAAGATAATACCGAACATGAATTAGGGATCCGAAGATTTGATAATAGTCTGCATCATGAGAATTTCAGAGATAGCGCTCTGGCAATAATAGAATGGACAACAAAAAAAAAACCTTTAAAGTTCATTCAGGAAGACGCTTCCCTAAAGCAAGCACTGTAAGCAGAGTTAAGCTTAAAGGACTAAGTGTGCCAGTTACACTAGGTGTCACCCTTATGCATAAGGAATTCAGTTATCCCTGGTACAGAAGGGTTACCGTAAGGCGAGTAAGGGTCATTGATGATGTGAAAAGACGCTAAAGATGAAGAGGTAAAACATCTATAGGTAGATCGTCGTAGCACTAAATCTTAGTACTCCCCTAATAGGGGGAAGATGGTGTGATGTGGTATTAAGTCGGAGTTAAGTGGTTCAGGAAACTATGGAATGGTAAAGAAAGAATGTGGTAAAAAGGCGAAAGAGATGAGGTTGCATTTATTCAGATCCTACAGATATGTCGCGACTCTAGAACATTATGCAAGCACGACACGAGGGAGAGGCAGTAAGAGTTCCCGGCCAGGATGTTATTGATAAATAAGTGCGAATGGACACTTGATACATCAGGAGTCAGTGCGAGAGGTAAGTTAAGAGAAAGAACATATCCCAAGAAAGATTACGTGGAATATAGATATGAGAATGGACCAACGAGTAGTTAGCAGTTGATTCAGGAAGAGCCTAGTTATGGCTAGATAAGAATAAGCAGATTGTGCAAGATAAACATAGTGAAACCCAACATAGTGAATTAAGTCTCGCAGATATGACGTCATAATCCTTGAGAATTATTCAGATAGGAGTTGGGGTAGTTAAAGGTACCGTATAAGTTTTATGGAAATAAAAGAGAGTGCCAATGGGAAGACAGTCAAAATTTCAGTTCAGAAGCAACCCAACGAGCACAAGGGCATTAAGGTAAGTAACTAAGAATAATTATAGGAGAGTAAGAACATCGAAAATTCTATCGGGTATATGATGTAATAAGCTTGCAGCTTTACAAGAGTCAGAGGGTCTTCTGTAGGTGCTACAACGAAAGACTAGCTGAGAAAATAAGGAAGAAGGCTTCAACATAAGCATAGTGACCTAAAGAAGAAATGATCTTGTAACAACAGTCTCACTATAATATTGTATGCACACCATAAAAAAGTGGCACCTATCGTGACTAAGGAACGGGAAACAAAATCCAAAGTAATATTCGAGATCATATAAGTTACACGAAATTCCACTATGTGTGGGCACTAAGATAAGCATAGTATTCATGCAACAAGTGGAAGAATGACCAAGAAAAGGAATTGATCGATCTATGACCCAGAGTTAGGTACATTACGGTCGTACTTAAGATTTCAGAGTATTATGAATGCAACATATATATGACATTATTACAGTTATAGGAGACTTTGGTATAAGTTAAAAGAAAGAATTCAGTCCACGTCACATACAAAGGTTTGAATTGTTAGAAGATTATAACATGGATGTTCCATAGCATCCATGAAAGGCTAAGGTAATAACTAATAACCAGAGCCGCATATTTGAAGACAGCTTAAGCCTACACAAAGGCTAAGAGAGAAGATATGTAAATTAGGAGTTCGATTATTAGACCCCGGATGATTATACAAATCGTGACTCAGAACATGGAAGAATCACCATTGATAGCAGAGGTTCAAGAGAGATAGTACAACGGCCATATTCTATAACAGCTCTATGATAAAGCCAGTTAGAAGAGTACAGCCTCATAAGAAGTCAGTATGAAGCTCCCGCCGGATTATGTATGCACCGGAGGTGCATGTATTATAGAAGAGCTATAAGGTGTAAAAGTGAATTCCACCTATGTGGAAGGGAGTTTATGAAAGCAACAGAAGATACAATGCAAAATTTAAAGGTAAGAAAGGTAAAGGTAAAGAAGGTACGAGATACTAAAGTGCAGAAGGTTGTGAATAGTCTAGACTTCAGATAGAGGGCTAGAAGCGCTTCAGTATCCACAAATGATAGTTGTGTCGTCAGAGGCATATCTTCCAGCGTATGGTTTTCAGGTACCGAGAGGTCTAGTTAAGAGAGCAAAGAAGAGTTAGAGACGATGTGATGTCTCTATTGAGGTTCCAGAATAACATAAGAAAATCTATGGTTCTAGCAAGTTGAAGGAAGGTTGCGAGTAGTAGAAATAGATACATGTATGTTGCAAGCTAAAGTATGGTAGAGCGACAAGGTTTTAGGTAGACAGGAGAAAGGATAAGAAAAGGTGAGTGAGAAGGTGACGAGAATAAGTAAATTCTAGGGATTAAATCCATCAAAACAAGTGAGTTGATGGTTTCTGTTAGTTATAAAAAGCTCAGCATAGATTGAAGGAACTCAGGGGAGTTTAACACTGGGGGCATTTAGAAAAGATGGAAGGCTGCCCTGGTAGTAGAATGAGAGTGTAATTGTGATAAAGGATAAGAGAATGACGTTTAGGCCTTTGATTAAGTAATAATGTAAAGAAAAAGGATTTCATGAATTGCACAGGATTAGAATACCACTCATAGGATGAACCACGTTAGGATGCCATGAAATACGGTTATTGAAGTATTGTATCACCCCTACGTGGATCAGGAAGATCACTTCAGATGTTCCCCGATAAGAAGTGAGCCCTAGTGACAATGTGTATGTAAGAGGTTTCACGTTATCAGTGGTATATTATAGATCAATATTAAGATGAATCAACAACAGATGGATAAAAGTTCCAAAGTATGAGATGAGATTGGGTTGTCATTCTTAAGATGAACAGTAACGAGGAAGCACTAAAGGACTTAGATTTATACATATAGGTTATGCAGCGAGAGAGTAACTTGGAGTTGGGTAGCAGACCTCGTTAATAATAACTCGAAGTAAGTGTTATGGTATACTATGACCTACCTAGATGCTGTAAATCCATTAGGAAAGATATCCAAGGCTACGAAACAAGATATAGCAACAATCGTAAGTTCGACAAAGTAACGAGCGAAGATCTTCAGTGCACCTATAGATACCGGGAGGAACAACTTGTCATAGTACTGTATATATTCATAAAGTGAGCACCAGAGTTGGCTAAAAGCTGGAGGAAAAAGGAGAAAAAAGTCGCATAGGCTCGCATACAAGGACAGAGTCGTACAGGCATCATGACAACGAGATTGGAAGAATTCTGACCACAGGTCGTGGTGTGAGAAAGAGGCCTAAAGGGGGGAATACCCTAGCCTTTGATTTGTTCATAAAACAGTTACCTAGGTGGCAAGGACAGCACTAAAGTATTTGTAATAGTTATAAGCTATGAGACTAATAAGCGCATCAGTCAACATTCGAGGACGAATGTTCCAAAGGGGGAATGATGTTACACCCCATGTTTTCGTAGGTGAGAGTACGCCGTAAGTCAACTGATGTAAGCTTAAAAATGAGATCATCTTTGAAAGTACATAAAGTAAGTTAATCATGTTACTATGGAGGTTACAAATACTTAAGATGATGAACAACAAGTACCAAGAGGGTTGGAAGGCTTAGAAGCTAAATGAATTGAGAAAATAAATTTCGTCGAAAGTCGACAAGTTGGGAATGTTATAACATGTACTTTTGGGGTGAGACTAGGGTGATTAACATGATAAGGATATTATGTTATGACTTACTTTAGTCGTATGATAGTCGTGTGTTATGTTTTGACGTCAAGCGAGTTGTGGAACAAAAGTTGGCAAAGGTCATCACAAGTTACATTCATAAATGTGCTGAACATTAGGTCAAATATATCTTAGAATTTCTCCCAACATTCTTAGATTTATGGGGTGATGCACCCAATCAAATTGAATATCTGTGAGTCTATTTTCTAATGCATTAAACCGTTTGTCAATACAATGTCGGAGTAGTGAGATATATGCGTTTTTGCGAGACTGCACAGACTGCTAGGTGACAAGTATGTGTGCCACTTACTTGCTTAAATGAGAGGACTAAATATGTCCAAAAAGGGGCTATTTGTGTCGGCCAAAGAGCCCTATTAAGGGCTTATCTCCTGCAAATATTACACTCATTATATAGCAAAACAACCAAAGATAAGCCCCTGCAAAAGTTCACCCAAAACATTCAACACAAACCCTAAATGATTTTCTCTTCTTTTCAACTTCTAGCTGGAGGAAAACCTAAGGGTTGAAGGACCTAAGCTAGGAGATGAATTATTCACCAAATAAGGTAAGTATAGTGCTCTCTTTCATCCATTTTTTCTGCTAGAAATGTATGGAAAGTCATTCTATAATTGTAAGAACTCACGGGACGGTGATCGGAGGCCGTGAGTTCGAGTTATTCAACTTGTAGTGGACTATTTTGTGGGATGTTTCGTGTTGCTGTTGGATTGCATGTTTTGCTACAGTTTTAGGGAGTTTTGGAGGAGAAAGGTTGTGGATAAATTCCACATAACTGCAGGGTGGTTGGCTGGTTTGTAGTAACATTTTCGGATTATTTGACACTACTATGATGGTCATTTTTCATAAGAAGATATTGGGGTATGTTCGGCTGTTTTGTGATAATTTGTGATGGACATAAGGTTGAAAAATAATGTATATATGTTGTTATTGTTGTGTCCTTGTGTTTTTTGGTGTTGTCTCGAATTGGGAGAAAGTAAAGATTATAGGAGAGATGTTGCCCGTTTTAATACAAAATAAGTTTGTCGTTCGTTGTGCAATAGTTGTAACTTCGTAACTTAATGATGGTATTATTATTGTTGTTGTAGATTAAGGTGCGAAGGGACGAGTTCAACGCGGTTATTGGAAAGATTGTGATAAGGTATGTTAAGGCTAAACCTTTTCCTCATTTTAGCATGATCTCGTAAATACGTACGTTTGATAGCGAGAGATAAAGAGAAGTTCGTACTCCTGAATTTATGGACATTATCCTAGTCTCATAAGTTATAGTATTCTCCCTTATCGAGACTTTATATTCAGTTAAATGTTTTCTTCTTCCAGTCAAAAGAGCAGAAGATCTATATATATAGTATTACAGTATTTTCACAACCATCGAGCTATAATCGATGGGTAAGCCCCTATTGGGCAACCTCAGATCAGATGGTAAGTTATATACCGAGCCTACTATAGTCGAGCGCCCATGAGCGAGCCCAGAATGTCCGAGTTACCGCCTAGTATGACCGAGCAACTATGAGCAAGCCTATTACGGCCGAGCAGTTACACGTTCCGAGCCTTATAGGGCCGAACAACTATTTTACTTATTATATTGAAAGAGTTGAGCCAGTATTAGCAGGTAAGTATATCTCCAGATCATCTTTGACTCCCAGTTACTTTCAATTATTACATTATCAGTCTAGTTTCAGCTTTCAATTTTTCTATTGCCTTACATTCTCGGTACATTATTTCGTACTGACTGATAAGTGGGGATTTTTACTATTTATTAGCGTCTTTTTAGCTTTTGTTTTAGTCCAAAAATATTTAATTGTGTTCCCGAAAACTGATGAAATGTGCTAAATTGCAAGAATGTTGGAAGATAGACTCCCGAGATGAAATCCAACTCAAAAAGGAGTAATCTAAACTCAAGGCCATAAAAGGGACAGAAGCTCACAAGTGCGGACCGCAGAATATCATCTGCGGCTGCAGATGATGAAGGAAAGGCCAGCAGACCTTTGTGCAAAGTGCGGTCCGCACATGAACTGTGCGGCCGCAAATGATGGCTAGGACCAAAGTTCAGAGAATGTGTATTTCAAGTCCCTCGGAAGTGTGGACCGCATAGGAATTGTGCGGCCACAGGTGTAAAAGTGCGGACCGCAGAAGACCCAGTTGCAGCCGCAGATGTAAAAGTGCGGACTGTAGAAAGGATGCCTTGCGACCGCAGACCTCCAGTTCCTGACAAGTTGAAGAAATCTGCGGACCGCACATAGAATTGTGCGGCCGGAGAACCTCCCGAAGGATATTTTTTTCCGAAATTTCTAGCCCTGTATAAATAGACGAGTTTCACAACTTTAAGTTAACTTTTGACTTCAGCTGCTACAGTAACCATTTCTCTTTACTTCTTTTAGTAGTTTTTCATATTTTGGAATATTTTAACTTAGATTTTATCATTATGATTTAATAATATGAGTTTATTTATCATTTATTCTAGTATTTCTTCAATTTCAAGCATAAGTAGCTAGATTTTTACTAGGGTTGTAACCCAACCCTAGTGTGTAAACCTAATGGGTGTTTAATTTGATGCTTGTTTATGGTTGGGTGTTTATTATTTAGCCTTGTTCATGCTTTAATTTATGAAATTAATGCTTGCAAACATTAATTCATGCCTATTTGACCTAGTCTCTACTTGAGAAAGAGAGACTTAGTCTAGGACAACTTGGCTAACAAGAAATTGGGTCAATCGAGAGATTGATAATCCCAATTAAAGGGTTCAACCTAGAGATAGTAATAACCCGACTTGAGCTTTTATCAACCGTTTTGTGCAATCCTCATTTGGACTTGAGAAAGCCAAATTGGGCAAAATCATTCTCTGACCGAGAGGTATTAAGTGGGTAATTGAGAGTTGATAGCTATAATACACCCCGATCAACAAAACAATCATTAAGGTATATATCCCATAAGGCAAACGCCTAGGTAATGGTCATAGCCCTAGGCTTTTTACAAAACTTGAAAAACAACAAAAACAATTTCCGTAGCTTTATTTCTTAACTTTGCAATCTTAGTTTTAAATTAGACATAGAAACAACCCAAATTTGTTAAAGAGTAAATTAAGATAGTCAAACTCACATACTACAATATATACTCCTAACCCCCATATATAGCTCCCTGTGGAAATCCCGACTCTTCTTCGGTACTATTATTGCAATCGGCCGTTTCATAACCTTGATTTGAGGTGTGAAATTGGACGAGATCAATTTTTTGCACCGTTGCCGGGGAGCTAAGAACTGTGTTACCTATATATTATAACCCCCATATATAGCTCCCTGTGGAAATCGATCCCGACTCTTCTTCAGTACTATTATTGCAATCGGCCATTTCATAACCTTGATTTGAGGTGTAAAATTGGACGAGATCAATTTTTTTGCGCCGTTGACGGGGAGCTAAGAACTGTGTTACCTATATATTTAGGTGTGTTTTTGGGAATATCTTCTTTTCCTTTCTTGTTACTAACGTGTTGAGAAATTGTAGGTGCAATCATGGCAAAAAATGAGCTCGAAAACATCGCTTTGGGAGATGTAGACGTTGAGGATGATCAAATGGATGAGGTCCCTCTTGAACCTCAAACAAATAGACGAGGCCGAGCGTCTCATGACAATATACCTGCTCCACCACTACCTCTACCAAGAGCGGCTCCACACCGGGTGTTGCCGAATGAAGGGTATGCAAGTGCTATAGTCCATCCCCGTATTAGCGCTGGAAACTTTCAAATAACAAACGTGATGCTTGTGAGCACGTGATTTTTACCATACCCAAAATATTCCCATAAAATCAAAAATAGATTTTTAATTATTATTTGCTATCTTAGGAATTTCATTAGATTTTAAATTACTTACATTTTTTTTGCTTGTTTAATTTTTAATTAACTAAATCATGAAAATACCCAAAAAATATCATGCATTGCATTTAGGATTTGTTCTTACATTTTGGATTAAATTAGTAATTAGTTTGTTTCATAAAATTGGAAAAGCACAAAAATAGTTCATTTTCACACTTTTCTTGATTTTTAATCTTTAACTTATAAAATTAGGTGCTATTATAATTTTGTATTTAGTCAAGTAGTTTAAATTCCCATTTCGATAATTTAGGATGTTTAACTATTAGGATTCTTAGTTTTAAAAAAATAAATAAAAGAAAATACTAAAATAATAATAAATAAATAAAGTTGGAAAACAAAATAAAGACAAAGAAATCGGACTGGGCTGGTATTTTTTAAACCAACCCAAGTTGAAATAAACCGGACCAGCCCAAAACCCAATTCCCCCCAAAAGAACTAAACGACGTCGTTTGGGGTGAGCATTTAATCTGAGCCGTTGATCTCAAATGATCCAACGGCTCGGAATTGATCACTCTTCCCCTATATAACGGTCCGAACAGCCCCACCACCCTCATTTCATCTTCCAAATGACCCCTTTCTCTGAAAAACAAACCTAACCCTAGCCGCCCATGAATCCCCATGAAATCCGACGATTTACCACCTCAAACAGCCTCCAAATCCACCCCAAATCACATCCAATGACCGTCATCATCCCCTCATCCCAAATCCCTACCCTGTTTCGACCAAAAATCCCTGAAATTCCTTCAATTTCAAATAGAAAAGTGGAACCCTAAAGTCCACAACTTTTAGATCGAAGCTTTTCTGGAGCCGAGTTAAAGTCAAAATAGACTTTAACCATGTGTTCTTAACAAGAACACACGGTTAAGGTCAATTTTGGCTTAAAAATCAAATTTTTAAAGATGCTCTGGTCCGAGGTATTTTATTTTCTTTCTTTTTCAGTTTTTGTTTTATGTTGAATTATTTGTTTTTAAGTGTTTCTCATCTTCTACCTCTTTCTTTAGTTTTCCAGTTTTGATTTTATGTTTGGTTCAAAATCTGTCCGTTTTTGTTTCTTTATTTCACTGTTTTTTTTTTCTTTTGGTTTAAAATGGGCTGAGTCATTAAGACTCTTTGAAAAGGCCATGGATGAAATCTGGCTTCTGAAAATCGAAGCCCAAAACAAGAACTGGGTTGGAATTGGGCTAGGTCTTGTTAGGAGTCGGGTCGACTTGACCCGTAATAGTTTAACAAAGTAAAATCAGTACTTTGAGGGGTTAATTTGAGTAATATCTAAGAAGAAATCTGTTAGTAACAAACAGAAATTTCTAGGAGGTCCTCAATTACAAATAAATAAGTAAATTAGAAAATATTTGGGTAAAAAGAGACAATTTGAGAAGAGGTAACAGAAATCTGTTAGAAAAAGATTCCTTTTATCACATGCACAAAAACAGATTTGGGGGGGAAAGATATTCAGAGATTTTGCATAACAAACAGATTTTGAGAAGATATTCTTGAATTTGTTTTGCATGCTGAGGGATATATATACAACAGAGCATTTTCAGAAAACACACACACTCTCTCATTCCCTAGACAGATACACACATTTCTCATACTCACACACATATACGCATATACACTCACAGACTCACATAGATTCTAAGACTCGACTATACAATTACAGTTTCGAAAAGGAAACTAAATTTCTAAAAAGACAGTGGACTTCTGAGTATTTGCTAAATCCTCTCGTGTATTTCTGATTGTTGAAGTGGATCGAATTGTGGGTTGCTGTATTGCTTGCTGCTGTTTGCTGTCAATTAGATAGGATTTTCTTACTGCTATATAGGTATGTTCGAACATCCCTGCAGTTTAAATTGATCTCATGAGTGAAATAATATGCTCACTGCCTAGTTCTATATAGTTAACATGTTAATGGTTCAATTTGTTTGAGTTCCTTGTCCTATCAATTTCTGAAATCGTGAATGTTGTAAACTTGGACTGATTAGTGTTAATGAATCATATATCAGTAGTTGTTTGGAGTTCTTTGGCTGGTTTGTAATGAAATCTGAGTTACTGTTGTACTACGCATTTAGTTTTCTTCACGACTCTGTTCATCTCATTTTGCCTCTGCTTCCCTCCCAGTTTCAGTTTGTTCTGTTTTGTTATTTTTTTTGTGTTTAGTTAATTGAATCTTAGTTGAAAATGCTTAAAAGGATTCAGTAGCTGTTGGTTATTACTCATACTACTGAAACCTGTTAGAAGTGTTACTGCTGTTATATAGAATACCTAGTATGCTGAAAAATAGTGTTTATTCGACCAAAAACAGAATTGGAGTTAACATTTTCGATTTAATCAAAGTAGGAGGCAGTGTTTATCTCATCTCTTCCTGTTCTGATTAGTTAAAACTGAAATTTGAAGAAGGAATAGGGAGAAGGCTATTGGTCACTGTTTAATATGTTATGCTGGAATTTGGGTAGTTATTTTTGTAAGCTCAAAGATGGAATGATGAAGTTCTGTAATAGTTCATTATACCATCTTTGTAATCAATCAGCGAGTTCATGGTTATGATGTTAATCTATTCAAATTGATTGAGATTTTGTAATTAATTTCTTCTTACTTATGATTGTATAAATGGTATCAAAACTGTTGAAGTTCATGCAAAGCAGGCATATGTAGAATTGCATTTTTTTTGTGATGTCTGGGCTGCATTTGTAGCCCAGTTCAGAAAGTGCAGCTTTGTTTTAAGGCTGGTATTGGGTCTGCCTTTAAGCTGACTTATTTCAGTGGCATCTAGGCCCAACTCGTTAAAAATTCCATCTGGAATTTGGGTCAGCCCAATCCAGTCGAGACTTGGCTAGATGTTATGATTGGTTTTGAATCTGAAGCTATTAATTTGTGTGCTTAAATTGATGGGTTTGAATCTGGTTATGTATTGGTTTAAAATTTTCATTTTTGGCCTTTTTAATATTGCAACATCATGCTAGTTATGTTAGTTTGGGTCGTGTGTTCTGTTTGGGAAGTTAATTGATAGAATTCGGACTAGGAATATTTAATGATTAGTGGGCTGGCCTAATGCGCAAAACCATAAAAAATCCTTTAAATTAATAGAGGTGAGCTATGTAATTAGCAACGATCACCTATGGCCCTCTTAATAGCTAAATACGAGATTAAAAATAATTAAGTCTTAAACGCCTTAAACTTTCATAGCTTGCATTTAGACGCGATTAATAAACATTGTGACTATGGGTACGGTTCCCGTGACATAGTAACAAGGCCAATTTCGAGGGTACCTTTTAGTGACTCGATTTTAATAACTTCAAATAAGGAAAGTTTTCAAATAATCTGAGGTGCGCCGCGCCAAATAAAATTTCAAAATACATGGACCTCATTAATCAATATTAAAATACTTAGAAAATCGAGGTGTGCTATTCAGTGAATTTCATGGCCCTTGAAAAGTTAAAAACGCGTAGTTGCTTTAGGCGCGTTATTTTAATAACTCAATTCCCTAAACTCGAGTGCACATTTATGTGACCCAAATCCAAGTCTCAATGTTAATTTAAAATGTGTTACGGATTACTGGTGCATTTATATGACGTGGTTCGTGACATATTTTAACTAACGTTGCAATTCTCTAACAATTATACAAAAGCGGTTAAAGGTAAAATATACCATAGGCTATAAACATGTATTAAAAAATCAGATAATAAGCCGATTATAATAGTTGAGCGACCGTGCTAGAACCACGGAATCCGAGGATGCCTAACATCTTCCCTCGGGTTAACAGAATTCCTTACTCAGAATTTCTGGTTCGCAGACTTCACAAGGAAAGTCAAAATTTTTCTCGATTTGGGATAAAAATCGGTGACTTGGGACACCAATTAAATATTCCAAGTGGCGACTCTGATAAAATTAAACAAATAATTTCATTTCGAATAATGTCACTTTAATTGGAAAAACTCCCTTATATACTCCTCGGGGGGTGTACGAAAAGGAGGTGTGACAGCTCTGGCGACTCCGCTGGGGATCGAACCCAGAATCTCTGGTTCAGGGTTCAAGAATTCGAGCTTAGAATAACTGTTATGTTTGGCTCTATTATTATCTGATTTTATTACATGTTGAGCCTAATGTGCTAAATGCCGCCTTTTACCTCTTTGATATTATTTGAACTGTATATAAAACTGTTGCGAACCCTTCTCTTCTCATCTTCGGGGATGTGCACGCTGGTCGTGACTCCCTATTCTGTTAATGTCATACCTTAAATAAGAAAGAAGCCGGACAAGTTACAAGGCCGGGTGACCTTTTGGTGCCCTGTACGTAGCCCCCTCCTCGGCTCGAGTTGTCCGCTCGGGTACATTAGTCTAGAACAATACCCAGGTTTTCAGTTTAGAAAAATATAACCTCATGCCGGATTCCTAGTAGGAACGTTTGTTTGCATCATATGCATCATACATCGATTTGCGTGTTGACCGGCGGTTACAGTAAAATGAAAAAAATGAAAGTCGAGGTGTGAGAAAACGGAGAGTCGATCACACGTTTTTCAAAAAAAAAATCTGGTGTCCAAAATAAGCCGAAACTCTACCGAAATTTTGAAACAAAAAAAAATTAAAAAACAATCTAAAAAGATTTTTGAAAAATTAAAGTCCAAAATATTTTGTCTTTCTAAAAAAGATGAAAAAAAAAAGGGAAAAAGTCTAAATACTTTTGAAGGCTCCAAAAAATATCTTTCTAAATAAACGAAAAATCTAAAATACTTTCTTTCTTTTGTACATAAGAACTTAAAAAATATTTTTTTGCTTTTTCTAAATATTCTTTTGTTGCTTTTATAAAATAAAATAAAAGTTCGAAAAAATATTTTGCTTCTAAAAGACTCAAAAATACTTTCTTTCTTGATTTTTAAAATTTTAGGAATTTGAGGCAATAAAAAATTTTCTTTCTTGAATAAAAAAAGATAAAATAAAATTCAATCAAATATTTTCTTTTACTTTTGAAAATCCCCAAAGAAGTTTTCTTTCGAAAAAAAAAAAGAAAAAATAAATCCAGAAATACCCTTTCTTCCCCTAAGCATTTTTTTAGGAAATTTAGAAAATGAAAATGAAAGTTGTTAGGTAATGTCGTTTTAGCATAAATAGCCTAAATATCTCCAAAAGGACGCCGGAAAGCTGTTTTTGCAAAATCGACCACCTATTTCAATTTTTAGCTACCGAGCAAGCACAGCCCTAAAATCTTCCCTTTTGAAGTGTTGAAGGGCCGTATTTGCAAAAGTAGCCATTTATTTAAATGTGTGCAAGATCGACTTTTTCTGAAAAATTCATTGGTTTTAAATCAATCACCTTAATTTAAATGTGCAGAACGAGCACGAATCAAAATTACAAATGGAGATATTGACTAAGATTCCTCTGGAGCTGCACATGTGGTGGAAAGATTTAGGCGAATCAGGGCAAAACAGGGTTAAATTGTATTTGGGTGGTCTCCCCGACTTGCTGACGATCAGGCGCAGAAGAGATCTCATAAAGGCTTTGGATACATTTTACCCCGCCCATAATGATTTTCATTTCTCGGACTATGAGCTTACACCCGCCTTAGAAGAAATAGCCGGGTATATCGAAAAAAATGAAACTCCGTTGAGGCATGGGTATTTGGTCGCTCCAAGAGCCATCACCCCACATAAGTTCCTAGATATGTTGAAAATAAGCAGAGGAGTCCAAAACCCGGATTTAGCAGACGGCTTCTCTACTCTGCAATTTATATATCAGCGCTACGGGCATATAGGGGGCTTTAACAATCTGGAAAGCAAGACCTGCAGTAAAGGAAACCGATTAAAATGGGAAGAGCACAGGTGTTTCGCTTTCATGGTGGTATTTTTGGGTCTCCTAGTGTTCTCCAGGAAAGACGGAAATATCGATATACGGATAGCTGGGGTCGTCAGCACTCTGCTCACTCAAGCCAAAAACACCCTCGCACCCATGATAATATCTGAAATCTTCCGAGCTCTCACAGCCTGTAAGGCCGGAGGAGACTTTTTTGAGGGGTGCAACCTTCTGTTACAAATATGGATGATTGAACATTTATGTCAGTGTCCTCGATACATGAGCTACGCATCGACAGAAAAGAGCTGCATAGCGGAATTCTATGCAAGGGTCGAAGGTTTTAGCATGCCTGAAGAGGTCGCATAGTGGATATCCCATCTCCGTTCCATTACTGCGGAGCGGATAGAATGGATGCTTGGCTGTTTTCCTGTTGACGAAATTATATATATGCCAGCTACTGGGCCTCACTTTCTCCTGATGGGTCTTAAAAGTATCCAGCCCTATGCACCATATCGGGTCTTGAGACAGTTGGGGAGATGCCAAATGGTGCCCAAAGATGAAGACCTCAGCCGTTATGTAATTGAGATCAGCGCTGATGGACAGTACCATGAAAAGGTGGTTCGTCAGATTTGGAGCGAATGCCAATACTTGCCGGCAAATACTTGTGTGCGTGACAGGTCCCGAGGTGAAGTCTCACCTGGCTATCTTGCTTGGTACAAAAAGGAAGTCGATTCCAGACGACCGGCCAAAACACCCCATCTTCAAGAATTCATCGAAGAGTCACAAGCTCATTGGGATTGGTTGCCAAAGAAAATGAATACCGGGCTACCATAAGCATGCTAGAAAAGCAGGTCAGGGATCTTCATTTCGAAAATGGTTTGCAAGCCGCTGCAAATGAGGGTGAAAAGAAAAGGCTGACTCAAGAAAATGAAGCCCTCAAAGCTCAAATCCAGCAAATGAAAATAGCTGCCAAAAATCAGGAAAGAAGCCAAATGGATGGGAAGCTTATCAGCAGTTTGAGAAAGAAAGTGCTGGAATGTCAAGACAATCTAGAAAAATCCAAGGCAAATCAAGCAAAAATTCGAGAATAATTGGCAAAAAACACAGAAGGGCGGACATAATTTGTTCGGCAAATAAAAAGAAGATATGAAGGGACAATCACCGATTTGAAGAGAAAGACAGCTAATCTTGAAAATGAGGCAGACAAACAGACCCGAAATTTTCAAGCTGATAGGGAGCACTGCTATGATCTGATGGCCTGAATGGAGCATGATCTGCAATAGCTACAGAGTCAGAGCCGTCATGACATTCAGGTGCTAAAAGCCCGAGATCAACAAATAGGGCGCCTACTTCAAGAGAAGGGTATTGTCCGAGAAAAGGTCCGAGCCATTGCCGAATATATTGTCGCAAAATGCCAAGCATGCGAAGATATGACCCAAACTACCTTCTTTGCTGCGGTAATGATATTTGTCCGCCAAGTAATGAGTGATTTGGAGCGGCTCCAAGGGGATCTTGCACAGAGGCCCGTGGCAAGACCGAACGATGTCCCACGGGCCCCAGGAACTGAAGCATTAATGTATTCCTGATTTTACATTTTTTAAATCTGTATTTCATTTTTTTTATTATTATTTATTTCAAGAATTGTTTCAAGTCTGTTGTAGTTTTTCTTTAAGGATCGCCCCCAGGCGTCAATTTCTGGTACAGCCTCAAACATATTTACTGCACCACCTTGCTCAGCCACGACACAACCTGCCTTGCCCAGACCTAGCTTCAATCCATCCCCTTTTACATATCAAGCACAGCCTTTCCCGATGGAACAGCTCAGTTTGTTGCAACGGCTTATCCTCAGCTGCCTAGGTACGAGTTTACCTCAGGGCAGGAGACAAATGTAAAAACTCCTGAGCAGGATGATATTTCTAGAAAGATGAGAAGTCTCGAGCAAAGTCTCAAAAATATACAAGGTTTAAGTGGACAGAAAAGTGTATCGTACGCAGACCTGTGTATGTTTCCTCATGTGCATCTACCGTTGGGTTTTAAAACCCCGAAGTTTGAGAAATATGATGGGCATGGGGATCCCATCGCCCATCTCAAAAAGTATTACAATCAGCTGAGAGGAACGGCGGAAAAGAAGAGCTCCTCATGGCTTATTTTGGGGAGAGTTTGGTCGGTATTGCCTCCGAGTGGTACATGGACCAGGAAATATCCTGTTGGCATACTTGGGATGATTTGGCAAGAGATTTTGTCCGGTAATTCTAGTACATTATTGACATTGCTCCGGACAGAAATTCCTTAGCAAACTTAAAGAAGAAAGCCTCCGAAAGCTTCAGGGAGTACGCCGTCAAATGGCGTGAGCAGGCGTCGAGGGTGAAACCTCCCATAGACGAATTTGAAATGGTCACGGTCTTCCTTCAGGCACAAGAAGCTGATTATTATCAAAATATGACGTCAGCGATGGGAAATCCATCTGAGGCCACAAAAATCGGAGAAATGGTCGAGAACGGTCTAAAAATAGCGCGGATTTTGAGTCAATCCGCAATCAGAGCTACCTCCCAAGCCATCCGAGGCGGGTCTGGAGGGTTAGCCAATCGAAAGAAGAAAGAAGAATCGTCAATGGCTGCTTCAAGTACAAGAAAGCCCCGTCCACCCAGACCTCTTTTCTCTGGAAAGGCCCCACAGCACTACTACCCCCACCAGGATATAGCTTATGCTCATCTACCATATGCAGTAATGAACGCCCAGCCATATGGCAAGCCCCAACAACAATTTAGTCAAAACAGAGCTCCACCTCCCAGAAATCAACCTCTGTACCAAGCCTACTATAATCCCCGACCTCCATAAAATAATTTTCGTGCTCGGGAGCCGCCAAGGAAAACAAACTTCACACCCATTGGTGAATCATATTCAAGTTTGTTCCCAAAGTTAGTTCAAATGGATTTGCTACAGCCTGTACCCCCAAATAGGCAAAACCCAGAGTCACCCTCTTACCAACGGGGCACCCCATGTGCATATCACTCCGGGGCAGAAGGGCATGATACGGAAAAGTGTTGGACATTGAAAAGAGCGGTGGAAGATTTAATTGAACAAAAAAGAATAGTGCTGAGGGATGAGGTATCCCCAATGTAACTAATAATCCACTACCGGCTCACAACAATAGGCCGGTTATTGGAATGATTTGTGAAGACAAGGAATTCAACCCAGCATTGAAAGCTATCATCGCCATAGCCGATACAGAAACAAAGCCAAAAGCTGTCCCAAAATAGGGAAGAACAGAGAAGAAGAGCAAAACTGTTCCTCAGAAGGCGAAAGAGAAGGTAAAGGTTGAAACCGGGGCAATGCCCTCCAAAGATGATGTTCTTTATGTCCCCCGAGGGCGCAAGAAAGAACAAATGTCATTAAGCCCTCCAAAGAGATTTGAATTAAACAAGCAAAAGGCTCAAATGTATGTGCAAAAGGGGACCTATGTGGTTCGGGGACCGGTATGTCCACCAAGGGTGAATGAGCCCGTGGTTATTGGTCGCGCGCCACAAAGGCCCATGACAGACCCCACTGCCGTGCCATGGAACTACAGCAAGACGGTAGTGATATACAAAGGCAAAGAGATCTCGGGGGAAATCCAAGAAGACAACCCAGCTAAGAGGTATCTCAATTTGGGGGAAGTAAATAATGCTACAAAGAAATGCTTCCCATCCAAGAAACCAGTAAGCCCCGAAGAAGCGGAGGCATTCTTCCAGAAGATGAAAATGGCAGACTACGAAGTAATTGATCAACTTCGAAAGTCTCCCGATCAAGTCTCTCTTCTATCTCTGTTGATGAGCTCAACTGAGCATCAAACGGTTTTAATCAAAACCCTTAATGAAGCATATGTGCATATTGAAACTACGGTAGAACAACTGGAGAGGATGGCAGAAAGATTCTTTGCAATCCATCAAATTTCTTTCAGCAAAAATGATTTGCCCCCGGAAGGGGCTGCCCACAATAAAGCCCTTCACCTGACAGTCAAATGTGAAGGGTATTATATAAAAAGAGTCATGCTGGATGGAGGTTCTGGGGTAGATATCTGCCCGCTCTCAACCCTACAGCGCATGGAAATCTGCACCAAGAAAATCAGACCTAATGATGTGTGCGTACGTGCTTTCGATGGCTTGAAGAGGGATACTATCGGAGAAATTGACCTGGTCCTGACTATTGGTCCGGTCGACTTCGAAGTAACCTTTCAGGTTCTGGATATGGACACTTCCTACAATTTTCTCTTGGGACGGCCGTGGATCCATGCGGCAGGAGCCGTGCCTTCCACTCTCCACCAGATGTTTGAATATGAAAACCAGGAGATTGTGGTTCATGGAGAGGATGAACAATCAATTTATGGCGATCCATCAGTCCCATGCCTTGAAGCAAAGGAAGGAAGTGAACATATAATCTATCAAGCTTTTGAAATTGTGGTCGCAGACCAGTGTGAAGAGGGAAACCCTTGCCCTCAACCCTTCCTGTCAAACGCATCAATCATGGTAGCCAAAGAATGATCAGACATGGCTATCAACCTGGGAAACGGCTCGGGAAGTCACTGCAAGGAACAGCTGAACCAATCACCTCGACTGCCAGCGAGGGGTTCTTCGGGTTAGGCTTCCGACCCACGCCAGCCGATTTCAAATGGGCAAAGAAAAGGAAGAAGATGGGTGGGTCTTGACTAAGCCAATTCCCATCTGTACAAAACATTTGTCACGCCTAAATACAGTGACGAGGAGGAATATGAAGCCTTTACGGCCGAGGAAATTGAAGAAATATGTGGGGCTATGAAACAGATATTGTATGAAACCCACATGGTTCAGAAAGGGGAAGACCTCAAGCACCGCTGAGGTGCTGTACATGGGACCTAATGCCAAGCTGCAAAATTGGAAGGCTACGCCCTTCCCAATCAGGCGGAGTCCCGGTAGACTTGTCTTGCCACCTTTTCTGCATCATGAGTTATTCCAGTGTGTAACTCGGATGTTTTGTTTTGTTTAAGTTTTCCTATCTCTAGTTCTTGTCTTTTAATTCCAAATGTAAACCATGTTATCTTCAAAATTCAATGAAATAAAATCCATATTTCATCATTCATCTCTTCTGATTTTGTTGTTTTATTTTTCTTTCTTCTTTTCAGTTCTAATAATGCGGCTTTAAATAACATGACATACTTGCGGACTTCATGCCCAGATCCAAACACGTTGTCTAACTGTGAGGTAATAAACCAAGAACCGGAAAATAATGAAGAAGAGGCTTTTAAGGAAATAAACCAAGAATTGGAACAATTTGAGAATAAACCTAAGCCAAACTTAAATGATATCGAGCTAGTTAACTTGGTTAGTTCTGAAGAAATCAAGGAAACCAAGATAAGCATTCACACAGATGAAAAAACCCGAGACGCACTAATCCAACTCTTGTTTGAGTTCAAAGATGTGTTTGCTTGGTCATACGATGACATGCCAGGACTCAGTGTTGATATAGTGGTTCATAAATTGCCGACGTACCCTGAGTATCCCACTGTTCAGCAAAAGCAAAGAAAGTTTAAAACTGATATCAGTGACAAGATCAGAGAAGAGTTCACAAAACAGCTTAAAGCAGGGGTGATCCGGGTTCAATACACCACGTGGCTAGCCAATGTAGTCCCAGTACCAAAGAAAGATGGAAAACCCCGTGTGTGCGTGGACTATAAAGACTTAAACAAAGCAAGTCCCAAGGATAATTTCCCTTTGCCAAATATCCATATCCTTGTTGATAATTGTGCCAAACATGAGATACAGTCCTTTGTAGACTGTTACACGGGATATCACCAGGTGTTGATGGACAAAGAAGACGCTGAAAAGACAGCATTCACCACACCTTGGGGCACATACTATTACAGGGTCATGCCATTCAGATTGAAGAACGCCGGGGCAACTTACATGAGGGCCATGACTACCATTTTCCATGACATGATGCATCAAGAGATAGAGGTGTACGTGGATGATGTGATCATCAAATCTAAAACTAAGGAGGATCATGTCCGAGATTTGAGAAAATTCTTCGGGCAGCTGCACAAATACGATTTGAAGCTAAACCCGGCCAAATGTGCATTCGGAGTCCCATCCGGCAAGCTCTTGGGTTTCATAGTCAGTCGAAGAGGCATTGAGCTAGATCCAACCAAGATAAAGTCTATTCGGGATCTACCCCCTCGAAAAACCAAGAAAGACGTCATGAGTTTGTTGGGAAGATTGAACTATATCAGCCGGTTCATTGCTCAGCTGACTTCTACATGTGAACCCATATTCAGGTTGTTAAAGAAAGATGCGGCCATCAAATGGACAGACGAGTGCCAAGAAGCTTTTAACAAAATCAAAACGTATCTGTCGAATCCGCCAGTGTTGGTCCCACCTGAGCCAAGGAGACCTCTGTTCTTGTATCTGACAGTCCTGGAAAATTCTTTCGGCTGTGTCCCCGGGCAAAATGATGTGACCGGAAGGAAGTAACAGGCCATTTACTAGCTGAGCAAGAAATTCACCAGTTATGAAGCCAAGTATACTTTGCTGGAAAGAACTTGTTGCGCTTTAACCTGGGTCGCCCAGAAGCTGAGGCATTATTTGCAAGCATACACCACCTACCTCATAACCAGGTTGGATCCTTTGAAGTACATATTCCAGAAGCCAATACCCACCGTGAGGTTAGCAAAGTGGCAGATCCTGCTCACAGAATTTGACATAGTCTATGTCACTCGCACGGCAATGAAAGCCCATGCGTTAGCAGACCACCTAGCTGAAAATCCGGTTGATGATGAGTACCAACCTTTGAACACTTACTTCCCAGACGAGGAGGTAAATTCAATTGAGGCAATATCCGAAGACACCAACACTTGGAAAATGTTCTTCGATGGAACGGTAAACGCAAAAGGTGTTGGAATTAGGGCAATCTTTATCCGGCCACAGCTAGGCTTTGGTTTTTCTGCACAAACAACACTGCCGAGTATGAAGCCTGCATTATGGGTATGAACATGGCAATCGCCCACGATTTCGAGAAATTGTTAATCATGGGAGACTCGGATCTGATTATCCGACAAGCTCAAGGAGAATGGGAGACCCGAGATGTCAAGCTTATTCCATATAGGCAACATGTGGAAGATCTGAGTAAATGATTCGAGTCAATAGAGTTCAAGTACATCCCACGTTGTCACAACGAATTAGCTGATGCACTTGCTACCTTGGCCTCGATGCTGCCATACCCAGGCAACGCCCACATTGATCCTTTGGAGATCCAAATCCGTGAAAGGCATGGCTATTGTAGTACGGTTGAAGCAGAAACAAGTGTTCAACCATGGTATCATGACATTAAGAGGTTTCTGAAAACTAAAGAATACCCGGATCAAGCCAGCGGAGACTAAAAGAGAACCATCAGACGAGAGGCAAGTGGTTTCTTTTTAAGCGATGATATCTTATACAAAAGGACTCCGGATCTCAATTTGCTAAAATGCGTTGATGCCGAAGAGGCTGGAAAAATCATGCATGAAGTGCACGCAGGAGTGTGCGGACCCCACATGAACAGGTATGTCTTGGAAAAGAAAATCCTCCGAGCAGGATATTACTGGATGACCATGGAAAAAGACTGCTTCTGTTTTGTTCGGAAATGCCATCAATGTCAGGTGCACGGCGATTCGATTCATGCACCTCCCACAGAACTACATCCCAAGTCATCACCTTGGCCATTTGTTGCCTGGGGCATGGACGCCATTGGGCCGATCGAGCCAAAAGCCTCAAATGGGCACAGATTCATATTGGTTGCCATCGATTACTTCACGAAATGGGTTGAAGCAATCACCCTCAAATCTGTTACCAAGAAAGCTGTGGTGGATTTCGTGCATTCCAATCTTATCTGCCACTTTGGTATCCCTGCGACCATCATCACAGATAATGCAGCAAACCTGAATAGTCATTTGATGAAAGAAATATGCGAGCAATTCAGGATAACACACAGAAACTCTACTCCATATCGGCCTAAAGCCAATGGTGTCGTGGAAGCAGCAAACAAGAACATCAAAAAGATTTTGAGGAAAATGATTCAAAGTTCCACGCAGTGGCATGAAAAGTTGCCATTTGCATTGTTGGGGTACCGCACCACTGTGCGCACATCGATTGGAGCAACCCCATATCTTTTAGTCTATGGCACTAAAGCCGTGATACCTGCGGAAGTTGAAATTCCTTCCCTCTAGATCATTGTTGAAGCTGAAATCGAAGATAGTGAGTGGGTCAAAACCCGCCTGGAACAGTTAACCCTGAGTGATGAAAAGTGAATGGCCGCAGTCTGCCATGGGCAGTTATACCAGCAGAGAATGGCTCGTGCCTACAACAAGAAAGTACGGCCCAGAAAGTTTGAAGTAAGGAAACTCGTTCTAAGGCGTATCCTTCCCCATCATTAGGAGGCAAAAGGAAAATTCGCCCCTAATTGGAAAGGCCCATATATCATCAGAAAGATACTGCCAAGAGGAGCATTGTACCTGGGAGATATTGAAGGAAA
The DNA here is from genome assembly GCA_002018475.1 of Nicotiana obtusifolia. Taxonomy (NCBI): domain Eukaryota; kingdom Viridiplantae; phylum Streptophyta; class Magnoliopsida; order Solanales; family Solanaceae; genus Nicotiana; species Nicotiana obtusifolia. The sequence continues at coordinate 96,067 of MCJB01016759.1, forward strand.
TGACCCCGAAGCAGCTGTAAATGTGGATGCAGTCAAAAGGTACTATGGGTAATCTTTCCGATTGGGATGACGAAGGCTTTCATTCTCGCTACCCCAAACACTCCAATAATTTGCTAACCCTTTAAGCCATTTATTCTTCTTTGATTACCCTCTTTGGAACTCGAAAGCATCATTGCAAAGTTTAGTTGAAAAAAAAAAGAAAAATAAAAAGAAAACAAAACAAAACAAAAACAAACAAAAATCCAAAGACAATGTAGCCTGAAGTACGTCTGACTTGATTTCGAAAGGATACGTAGGCAGCCTCTTCCTGAGGTTCAGTCACACCAAAATAAAAATTCAAATTTCCCCAAAAGTAAAACTAAGGTAGATGTTATAACGGTTCGGCAGTGTTTCGCCTGAAATGTTCCAAAGTTGTAATCCAATCAAAATTCTCTTTACCAAACCCTATTCAAGTCCTTCCGATCAATTGGTGAAAGGTTTCCAAATCAGAGAATGCATTCAAAATGAGAGAAATAAAATGAGAGAGTCTTATTGGTGAAAACCCACATGGGCACCATAAGGCGATGTAAGCAGAGAAACTGAAAATGAGAGAGTCTTGTTAGTGAAAACTCGCAAAGAGCACTGCAAGGCGACGGTGAGAAGAGAAATGAGAGAGGTCAGTTGGCGAAAACCCGCGAAGGGCGTCGTTGATCGAAAAGCAAGAATCCTCGCTACTATTGGTACTGAAAGAGTTCTGGCAAGGATTCTTGGTTTCAAAATACGGATCGCGATGGATTTATGAGAAGTTGGATAGTTGCGCAGATTGGGTATCCAGTCCAAGAAGCATGTCATGCTTATGCGAAGTCTGCATGCACCTCAGATAAGTCCTTCTTTCTTCCCCGAAAAGGACACTTTCCTAAACTCATCCTCTTGCCCTTTGTTTACTTTTCTTTGAATCCCTTTCGGTCTAACTTTTTTTCTGAAACTAATACAAAGAAAATGTGCCAAGATTGGTTTTACAGGGTCCCGCTTAATAAAAGCCAGATCCAAAAGAAGTACCAGCCTCAGTTGCACCAAGTCGACCCCGACTGGCCATGATGGTTGACGCTCTGAAACCCAAAGTTGTGAAAAATGAAAAGAAATCCAAAAGCAAAAGACCCATAGGCAAGAAAATGAAAAGACAAAGTCCCATATGGGCAAGCTGTCACAATAAATTTACAAATATTGAGTCCCTCGGTTCAAGAAAGAGATCAACTTTTAGAAAACCAAGCAGGAAGCGGAGGTTCTCGGCAAAATTGGGCCAGGATCAAGTGATCAGAATCATCAAGGCCACAAAACCAATCACCATTTCAAACTAACAATTGCTTTTGTTTTGAAAACAGGAAATCGGTGAGATCCAAAGCAACCTCGCAAGAAGCAGGTGCGACTAGAAAGAAACTGCAAAAAGGCTAAAAACAGCTGTGCAGCAATAATCAGAGGGAAGTTTCCTCCAAACTCTTTCCTGCATTATTTTGAACTTCTTTGGCATAACCCAAAGACCTTTGTTTTCCTTCATCCCCGGCATATCCCGCGGACCTCTTTGGCATAACCCAAAGACCTTTTCTTTCATCCCCGGCATAACCCGCGGACCTCTTTGGCTTTACCCAAAGACTTTGTTTTCTCTTATCCCCGGCATAACCCGTGGACCTCTTTGGCATAACCCAAAGACTTAATTTTCTTTCATCCCCGGCATAACCCGTGGACCTCTTTGGCATAACCCAAAGACTAATTTTCTTTCCTCCCCGGCATAACCCAAAGACTTAATTTTCTTTCATCCCCGGCATAACCCGTGGACCTCTTTGGCATAACTCAAAGACTTTGTTTTCTCTTATCCCCGGCATAACCCGCGGACCTCTTTGGCATAACCCAAAGACTCTATTTTTCTTTCGTCCCCGGCATAACCCGTGGACCTCTTTGGCATAAACCGAAGCTTTGTTTTCTCTTATCCCCGGCATAACCCGTGGACCTCTTTGGCATAACCCAAAGACCTTTGTTTTTCTTTCATCCCCGGCATAACCCGCGGATCTATTTGGCATAACCCAAAGACTTAATTTTATTTCCTCCCCGGCATAACCCGCGGACCTCTTTGGCATAACCCAAAGACTTAATTTTCTTTCATCCCGGGCATAACCCGTGGACCTCTTTGGCATAACCCAAAGACCTTTTCTTTCATCCCTGGCCTAACCCGCAGATCTCTTTGGCATAACCCAAAGACCTTTGTTTCCCTTTTTCCCCTGTATAATTTGTGGACTCCCCGGCATAACCCGTGGACCTCTTTGGCATAACCCAAAGACCTTTATTTTTCTGTTGTCCCCGGCATAACCTGTGAACTCCCTGGCATAACCCAAGGACCTTTTTTCTTTTACCCTGGCATAACCCAGGAACTCTTTTTCTCTTCCCTAGTAGAATCGACCAATAACATCCTCGGCATAACGCGGGAACTTTTCTTTTTCCAGCATAACCTGGCAATCCTTCCTCTATTTTACTGTTTTCAATAGAGAAATAGTTTGGCTTTTAGTTACAAATAACTCACAAACTTCTCCTAATGGAACTGGGGCAGGATAATTTTGTTCGTTTGATTTGGCATGGTGTCTGAGCAGGTTTTCCTTCGAGGAACAGGACCGAGATGACCAAAAGAATGAATCTCAATCTAGAATAAAGAAAAGAAAAGAACAAAAAGAAGCAAACTTAAATGCTGCAATGAACAAGGACGCAATATGCTCAAAATTTGGTGGAAGTCATAAGCTTTGCATGTCCCGCCCTGATTCAAAAGTTGAAGAAAGAACCAGCACTTACAACTGACGAGCGTTGAGATTCAGATTGGAGTCTACCTAGGAAACCAGCTAAGACTCAAGATCAAGCTTCAAGAGATTTGTAGATAGGAATCTTGTAACTCATAGCTGATAGACATAGCTAGTTTAGCTTTTTATTTTTCCATTTTTGTGTAATAAGGAGCGCAGCAAGCAGCAACAGTAGCAGCAACAGCGAAAATCACAGCTTCCTAGTAGTCCCATCTACCAAAACTTCCAGAACTACACTGACCTGATTCCTTTGTAGCCAAGGATATGCATGTAACCTTTGAAGCAGGGTTCAGTTAGACTCTTTTCAAAAATGCTTCTCATGGAGTTTCAAATAGGCAAAAATCCCGCAGTATTTCTCATTTTATCTTTGTCCGAAAACCAACTGTGAGCACGCGATTTTTGCCATACCCAAAATATTCCCATAAAATCAAAAATAGATTTTTAATTATTATTTGCTATTTTAGGAATTTTATTAGATTTTAAATTACTTACATTTTTCTTGCTTGTTTAATTTTTAATTAATTAAATCATGAAAATACCCAAAACAATATCATGCATTGCATTTAGGATTTGTTCTTACATTTTGGATTAAATTAGTAATTAGTTTGTTTCACAAAATTGGAAAAGCACAAAAATAGTTCATTTACACACTTTTCTTGATTTTTAATCTTTAACTTATAAAATTAGGTGCGATTATAATTCTATAATTAGTCAAGTAGTTTAAATTCCCATTTAGATAATTTAGGATGTTTAATTATTAAGATTCTTAGTTTTAAAAAAATAAATAAAAGAGAAAATTAAAAAATAATAAATAAATAAAGTTGGAAAACAAAACAAAGACAAAGAAATCGGAAAACCAGCCCAAGTTGAAATAAATCGGACCAGCTCAAAACCCAATTCCCCCCTAAAGAACTAAACGACGTCGTTTGGGGAGAGCATTTGATCTGAGCCGTTGATCTCAAATGATCCAAAGGCTTGGAACTGATCACTCTTCCCCTATATAACGGTCCGAATAGCCCCACCACCCTTATTTCACCTTCCAAATGACCCCTTTCTCTGAAAAACAAACCTAACCCTAGCCGCCCATGAATCCCCATGAAATCCGACGATTTACCACCTCAAACAGCCTCCAAATCCACCCCAAATCACATCCAATGACCGTCATCATCCCCTCATCCCAAATCCCTACCCCGTTTCGACCAAAAATCCCTGAAATCCCTTCGATTTCAAATCGAAAAGTGAAACCCGAAAGTCTAAAACTTTTAAATCAAAGCTTTTCTGGAGCCGAATTAAAGTGAAAATAGACTTTAACCGTGTGTTCTTAACAAGAACATGGTTAAGGTCAATTTTGGCTTAAAAATTAAATTTTTAAAGATGCTCTGGTCCGAGGTATTTTCTTTTCATTCTTTTTCATTTTTTGTTTTCTGTTGAATTATTTGTTTTAAGTGTTTCTCATCTTCTACCCCTTTCTTTAGTTTTTCAGTTTTGATTTTATGTTTGGTTCAAAATCTGTCCGTTTTTATTTCTTTGTTTCACTATTTTTTTTTTTTGGTTTAAAATGGGCTGAGTCATTAAGACTCTTTGAAAAGGCTATGGATGAAATCTGGCATCTGAAAATCGAAGCCCAAAACAAGAACTGGGTTGGAATTAGGCTGGATCTTGTTAGGAGTCTGGTCGATTTGACCCGTAATAGTTTAACAAAGTAAAATCAGTACTTTGAGGGATTAATTTGAGTAATATCTAAGAAAAAATCTGTTAGTAACAAACAGAAGTTTCTAGGAGGTCCTCAATTGCAAATAAATAAGTAAATTAGGAAACATCTGGGTAAAAAGACAATTTGAGAAGAGGTAACAGAATTCTGTTAGAAAAAGATTTCTTTTATCACATGCACAAAAACAGATTTGGGGGGAAAGATATTCAGCGATTTTGTATAACAAATGGATTTTTAGAAGATATTCTTAAATTTGTTTTGCATGCTGAGGGATATATATACAACAGAGCATTTTCAGAAAACACACACACACTCTCATTCCCTAGACAGATACACACATTTCTCATAACTCACACACATATACGCATATACACTCACAGACTCACATAGATTCTGAGACTCGACTATACAATTACAGTTTCGAAAAGGAAACTAAATTTCTAAAAAGACAGTGGACTTCTGAGTATTTTCTAAATCCTCTCGTGTATTTCTGATTGTTGAAGTGGATCGAATTGTGGGTTGCTCTATTGCTTGCTGCTGTTTGTTGTCAATTAGATAGGATTTGCTTACTGCTATATAGGTATGTTCGAACATCCCTGCAGTGTAAATTGATTTCATGAGTGAAATAATTTGTTCCCTGCCTAGTTCTATATAGTTAACATGTTAATGGTTCAATTTGTTTGAGTTCCTTGTCCTATCAATTTCTGAAATCATGAATGTTGTAAACTTGGATTGATTAGTGTTAATGAATCATATATCAGTAGTTGTTTGGAGTTCTTTGGCTGGTTTATAATGAAATCTGAGTTACTGCATTTAGTTTTCTTAACGACTCTGTTCATATCATTTTTCCTCTGCTTCCCTCCCAGTTTCATTTTGTTCTGTTTTGTTTTTTTTTTTGTGTTTAGTTAATTAAAACTTAGTTGGAAATGCTCAAAAGGATTCAGTAGCTGTTGGTGATCACTCATACTACTGAAACCTGTTAGAAGTGTTACTGTTGTAATATAGAATACCTAGTATACTGAAAAACAGTGTTTATTCGACCAAAAACAGAATTGGAGTTAATATTTTCGATTTAAATTAAAGCAGGAGGCAGTGTTTATCTCATCTCTTCCTGTTCTGATTAGTTAAAACTGAAATTTGAAGAAGGAATAGGGAGAAGGCTATTGGTCACTGTTTAATATGTTATGCTGGAATTTGGGTAGTTATTTTTGTATGCTCAAAGATGGAATGATGAAGTTCTGTAACAGTTCAGTATATCAGCTTTGTAATCAATCAGTGAGTTCATGGTTATGATGTTAATCTATTCAAATTGATTGAGATTTTGTAATTAATTTCTTCTTACTTATGATTGTATAAATGGTGTCAAAACTGTTGAAGTTCATGCAAAGCAGGCATATGTAGAATTGCATTTTTTTGTAATGTCTGGGCTTCATTTGTTGCCCAGTTCAGAAAGTGCAGCTTTGTTTTAAGGCTGGTATTGGGTCTGCCTTTAAGCTGACTTGTTTCAGTGGCATCTAGGCCCAACTCGTTAAAAATTCCATCTGGAATTTGGGTCAGCCCAATCCAGTTGAGACCTGGCTAGATGTTATGATTGGTTTTGAATCTGAAGCTATTAATTTGCGTACTTAAATTGATGGGTTTGAATCTGGTTATGTATTGGTTTAAAATTTTCATTTCTGGCCTTTTTAATATTGCAACATAATGCTAGCTATGTTAGTTGGGGTCGTGTGTACTGTTTGGGAAGTTAATTGATAGAATTCGGACTAGGATAATGATTAGTGGGTTGGCCTAATGCGCAAAACCATAAAAATTCCTTTAAATTAATAGAGGTGAACCATGTAATTAGCAATGATCACCTATGGCCCTCTTAATAGCTAAATACGAGATTAAAAATAATTAAGTCTTAAACGCCTTAAACTTTCGTAGCTTGCTTTTAGGCGTGATTAATAAACATTGTTACTATGGGTACTGTTCCCGTGACATAGTAACAATGCCAATTTCGAGGGTGCCTTTTGGTGACTCGATTTTAATAACTTCAAATAAGGAAAGTTTTCAAATAATCTAAGGTGCGCCGGGCCAAATAAAATTTTAAAATGCATGGCCCTCATTAATCAATATTAAAATACTTAAAAAATCGAGGTGTGCTATTCAGTGAATTTCATGGCCCTCGAAAAGTTAAAAACGCGTAGTTGCTTTAGGCGCGTTATTTTAATAACTCAATTCCCTAAACTCGGGTGCACATTTATGTGACCCAAATCCAAGTCTCAATGTTAAATTAAAATGTGTTACGGATTATGGGTGCATTTATGTGACATGGTTCGTGACATATTTTAACTAACGTTGCAATTCTCTAACAATTATACAAAAGCGGTTAAAGGTAAAATATACCATAGGCTATAAACATGTATTAAAAAATTAGATAATAAGCCGATTATAATAGTTTAGCGACCGTGCTAGAACCACGGAATCCGAGGGTGCCTAACACCTTCCCTCGGGTTAACAGAATTCCTTACTCAGAATTTCTGGTTCGCAGACTTCACAAGGAAAGTCGAAATTTTCTTCGATTTGGGATAAAAACCGGTGACTTGGGACACCAATTAAATATTCCAAGTGGCGACTCTGATAAAATTAAACAAATAATCTCATTTCAAATAATGTCACTTTAATTGGAAAAACTCCCTTATATGCTCCTCGGGGGGTGTACGAAAAGGAGGTGTGACAATGCTCACTTTGCTCGAGCAACGAGGTTCTTCACCGGTGCACCGGGTCAAAATGCATACAAACACTTGAAGGGGTTCATAGATACTTGTTGGGCGAGTAAGCAAACTAATGTCTCCGAGGATGATTTAAGGGTAAGGGTTTTTCCTTTCTCTCTATGGGAAGAAAGCTTTAGATTGGTTGGAACGTTTATCAAACCACTCCATTCATACTAGGGATGAATTGGCGGAGAAATTTATTTTTAAGTACTTCTCTCACGAGCACATGGTTACACTTTGGGATGAAATTCTAGCATTCAACCAAGAGTCCAATGAACCACTACACGAGATATGAGAAAGATATAGGACAATGGTGAAAGAATGCCCCAACAACAACATGACGGAGAACATGATTCAATAAACTTTCTATCGGGGGATTAATACAACCAACCAATGTGTAGTTACTCAACTTGCTGGTGGGAACTTTATGACTACGCCTTATGCGGAGGCGTGTGATATTTTGGATGAGATGACGGATACTTCTTCGGCGTGGCAATCCCATGCTAATATTCCACAAAGGGATCCCAATGTGATTCACCTTCACAAAGAATTACATGACCACGGGCAAGCCATAGCCGAATTGACCACCACTATGAACCAACTGGCAAAGGCTCAACTTCAACAAGTGCAAAACTTCAGGCAAGTCAATGAAATAGAGGGAGTAAACATGATGGTGAACAAACGGAGAACAAAGGGTCCGCAAGTGCAACAAAGAGTGGAAAATTTTGCGCAAGAAGATAGTGGGTTTGAGCAAAAGGACTCCTACAATGACCAATAAGAAAAGGTCCAATATGTGAACAAATTTCAAGGGCACATAAATAACTTCCAAGCCAACAACAATGGAGAGTCCAAAACAATCAATGTAATTGGAGTGGTGGAAACAATCAAAGCAATTGGAATAACAACAACAATCAAGGCAATTGGAGTGGAGGCAATAATCAAGGGAATTGGAATAACAACGATAACCAAGGCAATTAAGGAGGCAACAATCAAGCCGGGTGGAATAACAATCAAGAAAATGGGGGGTCGGGTTTTCAAAGGCCCTGATGTATCAACAATCGAGCAACCCACCTCCTTATCCTTCTCATGGTCCTAGTTCTTCCAGCAATGAAATGGGCCATATTGAGAACATATTCAAGAAAATGATGGAGAAGATTGCCGATTCCGATGCCCAACTTGCTTCACACAACACATCGATCTGCAACTTAGAAGTGCAAATAGAGAAAATCTCTCAAGCTTTAAATTCTCGTCCTAAGGGGGCACTACCAAGTGATATGGTGGTGAATTCAAAGGGTGGGAACAACACGGGGCACGCCATGACCGTTACTACAAGAAGTGAAAGAGGTGGGAATGCACCCATCTTAAGTCAAAGACAACTTGTGGATGATGAGCAAGTGGTAGAAAAAGAAGAGATCTCGAACAATGTGGTACAAGCAAATGATGAAGTGCGGATTGATATTGATGACACTGTGGAAGAGACTCAAGAGGAAGTGAAACCGTCTAGGGATCATGCTACTGACATACCGGAATCGGTAGTGCAAAAGGCTAAGGCACCATTGCCTAAGCCACCCCCTCCATATCCTCAAAGGCTCGCCAAGCAAAATGGCGAGAATCAATTCAAAAAGTTCATTGACATGATGAAGAGTCTCTCGATAAATGTGCCATTAGTTAAAGCCTTGGAACAAATGCCTGGTTATGCAAAGTTTATGAAGGAATTGGTAACAAAGAAGTGGTCGATGAATTCTGAAACTATCAAAGTCACGTATCAAGTGAGTGCAATTGTGCATTTGATGGCTCCTAAATTAGAAGATCCCGGTGCTTTCATAATTCCTTATACCATTGAAAGTACCGAGTTTGCTAAAGCTTTTTATGATCCTGGGGCAAGTATCAATTTGATTCCCTATTTGGCTTTTAAGACCTTGGGAATTGGGCAACCAAGACCCACTTTTATGAGATTATAATGATCTATCGTACAATGAAGAGATCGTTGGGAGTGATTGAAGATGTATTGGTTCGTGTTGATAAGTTCATTCTTCCGGCGAATTTTGTTATTCTTGATTGTGAAGTGGACTATGACGTACCGATTATTCTTGGAAGACCTTTCCTTGCTACGGGGAAGGCTCTTGTTGATGTGGAAGCTGGAGAACTCACTTTCCGGGTGGGTGATGAAAAGGTAGTGTTCCACATGTGCAAATCTATGTGGCAACCAAATAGCAATAAAGTGTGTTATTTCGTGGACTTGGTGACCGATGTGATTATTGATGATACAAGTGCCACGATTAATGTGGGCGATATGTTGGAAGCCGTATTGCTTAACTTTGATGATGACGAGATGGATGGCTTCATGGAATGCGTGAATTCTTTGCAAGGAATGGGATCGTACAACTATGCACCCTGGAAACTTTCCTTGGATCTTGAGAATAGGAAAACTCCTCCTACAAAGCCTTCAATTGAAGAGCCTCCTACCTTGGAGTTGAAGCCATTGCCTCCACATCTTAGGTATGAATTTCTTGGCCCTTATTCTACTTTATCGGTTATTCTTTCCCTCTTGTTTGACAAACGTGCAGGTTGACTCCACATTGGTGGTGCTCCATAAGATGAAGAAGGCTATTGGGTGGACTTTGGCAGATATTCGAGGAATAAGCCCCGCATTTTGCATGCACGAGATTAACTTGGAGGAGGATGCCAAACCATCTATTGAACATCAAAGGAGACTCAACGAAGCTATACAAGACGTGGTCAAAAAGGAGATTATCAAGTGGTTGGATGCCGGGGTTGCCTACCCATTTCTGATGGTTCGTAGACTTCTCTGGTGTTATGTGTCCCAAAGAAGGGGACATGCGGTGGTCACCAATGACAAGAATGAGTTGATTCCCACAAAAATGATGTCCGGGTGGAAAGTGTGTATGGACTATCACAAGCTAAACAAAGTCACAAGAAAGGACCATTTTTCACTTCCCTTCCTTGACCAAATGCTTGATAGGTTGGCCGGCCGTGCTTTCTATTGCTTTCTAGATGGATATTCGAGCTACAACCAAATCCTTATTGCTCCAGAAGATCAAGAGAAAACAACTTTCATATGTCTCTATGGTACTTTCGCTTTCAAGCGGATGCCATTTAGTTTATGCAATGCACCAACGACTTTTCAAAGGTGTATGATGGCGATCTTTATGGATATGGTTGAGGACTACCTTGAAGTCTTCATGGATGACTTCTCGGTGGTCGGGGATTTCTTTGATTATTTCTTGGAAAATTTGGATAAAGTATTGGCAAGGTGTGAAGAAACGAACTTGGTGATAAATTGGGAGAAATGCCATTTCATGGTCGAGGAAGGCATTGTCCTTGGCCACAAAATTTCAAAGCGTGGCATAGAGGTCGACAAGGCAAAGGTTGAGGTGATTTCTAAACTTTCAACTCCAACTTCAGTGAAAGGCCTGCGAAATTTCTTAGGTCACTCAGGGTTCTACCGGCATTTCATCAAGGATTTTTCTAAAGTGGTAAACCCGTTGTGCAAAATCTTAGAGAAATATGCTAAGTTTCACTTCAATGACGATTGCATGAGAGCCTTTGAATTGCTAAAGTTCAAGTTGACAACCACTCCCATTATCACCGCTCCTAATTGGAGTATCTCGTTTGAGCTCATGTGCGATGCTAGTGATGTAGCAGTTGGAGCAGTTTTGGGACAACGCATCAACAAGATTTTACATCCAGTCTATTATGCTAGTAAGACCATGAATGATGCCCAAGTCAATTACACAGTTACAGAGAAAGAGCTCCTTGCAATTGTGCTTGCAATTGAGAAGTTCCGCCCATACTTGATGGGTGCAAAGGTTATTGTTCATATGGATCATGCGGCACTTCGCTATCTTAAGAGCAAGAAAGATTCAAAAGCTCAGTTGATAAGATGGGTATTATTGTTGCAAGAGTTTAATATTGACATCCAAGATCGAAAAGGGAGTGAAAATAAAGTGGTGGACCACTTGTTTCGTTTGGAGTAGGAGGGGAGGCCGCACGATGGCCTTGAAACCAATGACTCCTTCCCCGATGAGCAACTCTTGGCTATCTCAATAAAGGATGTGCCATGGTTCGCGGATCTAGCAAACTTCCTTGTGTGTGGAATCATCCCGGACGAGTTCTCTTCAAATCAAAGGAAGAAGCTCAAACGGGATTCTCAAGATTATTACTGGGATGAGCCATACCTTTTCTGGATTTGCACAAATGGGGTAATTAGAAGATGTGTGTCAGACGAAGAGCAAAGTGATATTCTTCAGGCTTGTCATTCTTTGCCTTATGGTGGTCACTATGGCAGAGCAAGAACGGCGGTCAAAGTGCTAAGTTGCGGTTTCTCTTGGCCCACTCTTTACAAAGATGCAAGTGATGTGGTGAAAAGATGTGATGAATGTCAACGGGCCGGTGGAATCTCGAAGAAGAATGAAATGCCTCTCACTACCCTTTTGGAGATTGATATCTTTGATGTGTGGGGTATTGACTTCATGGGTCCTTTTGTGAGTTCTTGTGGAAACACCTACATCTTGGTTGTGATTACTTATGTGTCTAAATGGTTTGAGGCCATTGCTCTACCCAACAATGAAGCAAGAAGTGTGGTGGCATTCTTGAAGAAGAATATTTTCACAAGATTTGGTACTCTGCAGGCTATCATAAGCGATGGGGGTCATATTTTTGCAACAAGGCTTTGACACTTTGCTTAGCAAGTATGGTGTCACTCATAAAGTTACGACTCCCTATCATCCACAAGCTAGCGGTCAAGTGGAAGTCTCCAATTGGAAAATAAAGGGAATCTTGTCCAAAACAGTAAATGCTAACCGGATGGATTGGTCAAGAAGCTTGATGATGCATTATGGGCTTATCGGACTACTTTCAAAACTCCTATCAGGATGTCTCCATACCGGTTGGTGTTTGGCAAAGCTTGTCATCGTCCGATGGAACTTGAACACAAAGCCATGTGGGCTTTAAAGAAGTTGAATCTTGATTGGGATGCAGCCGCTAACTTGCGGGTAGCACATTTGAATGAATTGGATGAGTTCTGATACCATACATATGCAAGTTCGTCCTTGTACAAAGAGAAGATGAAGTACCTTCATGACAAATACATTCGGAACAAGAAGTTCAAGGTGGGAGATCTTGTGTTGTTGTTCAACTCACGGTTGAAGATGTTTCCCCAAAAGCTGAAATCTAAATGGAGTGGTCCCTTTGAAATTATGGATATGACACCTTTTGGTGCATTGGACTTGTAGAACAAAAACGATGAGGTATTCCGAGTCAATGGTCACCGGGTGAAGCATTATCTGGGAAAATTTGATGACCGCCATGTGGTGGCAGTTATTCATTTCAAATTATGGTAATCTGCATCGTGTCGCGACGTAAAATCAGGCGCTTCTTGGGAGGCAACCCATGTTTCTTTTTCTTTTCTTTTCTTTTCTTATTTTATGGTTAGGTGTTATTTTTATGCTAACTGGATTTGAAGTGTGTTGCAGGAATGAGTGTTCTCTACAGCAATTCTACCCAAAATTTGGCTAAGTGTGGAACAAAATACGGACCGTAAGTGTATTGTGCGGACCGTACAATTTTGGTTGCTACAGCAAAAGGCGAACTGCCGCTGCACAATTGAAGTTCTGACCGCACAAATTGAAAAGGAAAAAGGCCAACTGTTTGAAGTTGGTTTTTCAGAGAAATAGCCAATCTGCCGCCGCAGCCTATATTCTGCGGACCGCAATTGAATCGCTCGCACAGCTTATTCCGCGGACTGAAAATCAACAAGGGCTTCTGAGCCCCAGTTAACAGAGTGTGGAACGCAGTAGGAATTCTGCGGCCGCACTCACCTCCCCTTCACCTACCAGAACTCCTTCATTATAAATAAGGGTTGATGGGCACTGTTCCTCTTTTTCTCTCTCTAAGCTCACAAAGTGTTAAAATTGAATTTTCATGTTAAATTAGCTACTCACAAGCCTAACAATTGTTGATCACTCATCTCTTGCACAAATTCATCTCTGGTATGCATCATCATCTTGATTAATTTCTTTTAATTTTTAGATATTAGCAAAATTGTGAACCATTTGTCTGTGAATTTATTTGAACAATCTTTTGGGGTGAATATGTAGTGGGTCAACTAGTACTTACTTTATGGGAAATGGGTAAAGAGTTTTTCATACTTATACAATGCCACCATTTCAAATTTGTGCAAAACAAATTGCAAACCCTAGAATTTCTGATCATATTTGTTTTAAAATTTGCGGCCGCACAAGAAATTATGCGGTCCGCAAAAGTTGAGATTAGGGACTTGGTTCAAGCATGATTCTGCAGCCGCACTAAAAATTGTGCGGACCGCAGAAATCTCATCGCGGCCGCAAAACAACTAGTTCTCTGTTATCAGAGAGTTGTCAATTTGATGACTCTCATGTGTGGCCACAATAGAAATTGTGCAGACCGTAATCCAATTCTACAGTCGCACTGACAATTGTGTGGACCGCAGATCCAATTCTGCAGCCGCAAGATTAAATTGTGCGGTCCGCAATGCCCAACCTACGACCGCACTCCCCTAACCTGCAAGCATGTTTTACACTGTGTTATTCACTGTCTCTCTGGTGTGTTCTTTTATGTTTACACTTGAATTATAACTGACACCTGTTGTTGCTTGTTACAGAAAATGGTTAGATCTCGAGGCAGAGGAGATACTTCAAAAGGGAGGGGTGAACCTTCCAGAGGCCGAGGCAAAAGTACTTTACCCCTCGCTCTCCAAAAGATAATCACAAAGAAGGCTACAGGTGGCTGAGGAAGAAATGCAGAGCCCTCCTAACCCAGTTCTTATGCCCCATCTAGGGACGCATCGGAGGGCAACTCAGTTCAAGAGTAGCCGGTTGTCCAACCAAAGCTACTGGTAAGGTACCAACTCCCGGACGAGCCTTCCACATCACATAGCACCTCCGAGGGTCGGAGAGTGACAGTCAAGCTTCTAAGCCCTCCTCTACACCTGCCCCTGAGGCACCAGCGACTACAGTTGATGATATTCCAGATGATGGCCGAGGGGGAGATACTACAGTTTCTGGGCCTTGAGAAATCAAAGAAGAAAGAGGTCTGGGAGGACCGGTTCATTAGTCTGGCTGCCTTCACAAGTTTTCGTGGGTGGTGGCTAATGAGATCGCTCACTCTTGAGTGACAGTTCCAACTGAAAGACCTTGAAAAGTACAATCCAGCAGTCTTGAGGCAGTTTCGAGAGCGAAAGGGGTGGATGTGGTTCACCCATAGCATATTGGATGCAAAACAATATCTTGTCCGGGAGTTCTACACCAATGTGGCATATATAAAGAAAGGGAAAAAAGTAACCAAAGTGAGGAATCTGATGGTGCGTTTTGACCAGCATACATTGAACACCTACTTGGTATTTGATGATGTTGAGCCTGCACAGTACTTGGAGAAGCTGGTAATGGGAGATGCAGCTCACCCATGGCTAGCTGAGATTCTTGCAGCTCCGGGGCCACCACCACCATGGATCACAGCAGGGGTTCCTATTCAGAGGAACACCCTGAACCTTGAGGCGAAGGGATGGCAAACCTTTGTCTGCAGCAGATTAGACCCGTGCCAGAATGAAACAAATCTTCCTATCCTGCAGGCAGTTCTTGTTGCTTCCATCGTGGCCGGGTACCCGATCAATGTGGGTGCTGTGATGTCGGCCAACATATCTGTGGTCGGCAGGCAAGCTGATACCTTTTACCCGTATCCCAACACCATTACTAAGTATCTTACGTATCCACGGGTAGAGCCAAGAGATTTTTATACAAAGGTTTGGGCTAAGAAGCCCTTCTCATCGTATTCTCTGATGGATGCACACAACCCTAAGAAAAAGGGTCAGCCAACTACCACCATAGGCAAATATGATGAGCCATCGGTGGTAGCTGCAGAGACAGCCGATATGCCATCCACTTCAGTAGAGCCTTCAGCCAGTGTAGCAGCTATGCCCCCACCTTCTGCCTCAGTGCCTTCCACCTCAGTTTTGAAGCTGGTGTCGATGCCCACTGCTCCACTATTTACGCTGCGAGTCTCCCAGACACTGGCGAGCCTCAACAATTAGATACAGACAGCTACTGCAAAGCTGTCTGACATATCCAGTAGTGTTGCAGCACAATCATCCATTTCGGCACCCCAGATTCCCCTAACAGTTGAAGAAACTTTGAAGAAGCTCTTGGAGAATCAGAACACAATTATGGCCACTCTGGTGCAGCATGGGTCAGTAATAGAAGAGCTGGGAAAGGAAGTGAAGAAGATGCGGAAGTCCCAGGCCTCCAAGAAGTTAGTGTACAAGCTCCGGAGACAGGTTACCAAGCTTGCAGTAGTCGGAGACATTCCATTAGACATGTTGATTCACCAGCACCATTCAGGCCCAGATCCTACAGCACATACAGCACCAGTTGGCCAGTTTGAGGAGCCAGACATTGCTGTTGACACTACCGAGGCAGTACGTCAGATGTTCACCAACCCAGCCACTCCTAGAGTTGAGGATGAGGAGATCCAGTTGAATGAGGCTACAGTCGGTGACACTGCTATGGACACAGAGATGGCCAAGGAGCCATAGGGAGTTTTCTTCACTTTTACCCTTCCTTTACTCTTATTTTGTTAAGCATTGGGGATAATGCTTATTTTTATTCGGGGGGTGGAGTTTATTTGATATATTTGGCTGATTCTGAAACATTTTGGCATGTAAATAACTTGATACTATTTTCTTCTTCTTTCTCATTATGTACATATTATATATACTCTCTCATTATGTATATTCCTTACACTTTCAATAATTTTTGCTTTGTAGTTCTTTTATGTTTGTTTTCTTGTTAGTTAGTTTTTAACTAGGTAGCTTCTTTTTGAATTAGTAGCTTCTTTCTGATTTAATAGCTTCTTTTTGTGTTTTAGTAGATAATAAGCATTTGGTTTTCTTAATGCCACGGTTCTTTCCAAAGGTATTTTTTGTGTTGAACCGAGTAACTCTTCCCAAAGATGGATGGCGTGACAACCTTCTCAAGGGATTGAGTCCTTTTTTGGTGTTTAGGTAATAATAGTAGTAGCAATGAATATAAAGACATAACTAAGTCATGCTCGAAGAGTCAAACATGATTTCACTTGGTACCAACACACTTAAGTACGTGCTTATGGTTAAAAATAAGGTTTTTGGAAAGAAATAGCTCTAGTTAGTGACCTGGTGACTCTTGTGTTGACTAAATCGAGTGGTTTAATTGAACCATAGTGATTTTCAATCTTGAATATGGTCGTTATGGACCCTCGACTCTATCCTCTTTAACACCAGCTGCGTGAGAGGTGAAAAGTTTTTGTTGCAAGTCCAAGTACCCGTGCGAATGGTCTAGAACTTGCCGGGGATGTGTTTCAAAGCGAAATTTTAAGTTTTGCTTGGATTGAGAAGTGATTGTAGGCTCTCCTTGACCCGCTTGAAGTTTTTCATTTCCCCCCAATGTTGTTATCCTTAGTCAACTCATTTGAGCCTCAAACCTTTCTCATTTGATAACCATATTACAAGCCTTTACCCATTTTGTCGTGACCCTCTCTTGGCACCCGCGCTTTCCTTAACACTCTTGTGAAAACAATTGGCTAAAACCGTAAGTTCGGGGGAGAGACGAGGAACTTAAAAAAGGTATCAAGGCACAAAAAAAGAGAAAAGAAATGAAGAGAAGGAAAGGCAAGAAAAGGAAAGAACAAAAAGAAAAATGCAAAAAGAAAGTGAATAAGTTGAAGAGTTGATGGGATTCAAAGAAAAGTAATGATGCAAAGCGTGGAGAAAAGTAATGATGCAAAGGGGCCGCAGAAGAAGCACCTTGCGGCCGTAGGTGTAAAAGTGCGGACCGCAGAAAACCCAGTTGCGGCCGCAGATGTAAAAGTGCGGACTGCAGAAAGGATGCCTTGCGGCCGCAGACCTCTAGTTCCTGACAAGTTGAAGAAATCTGCGGACCGCACATAGAATTGTGCGGCCGGAGAACCTCCCGAAGGATATTTTTGTCCGAAATTTTCAGCCCTGTATAAATAGACGAGTTTCACAATTTTAGATTAACTTTTGGCATCAGCTGCTATAGTAGCCATTTCTCTTTACTTCTTTTTAGATTTTATCATTTTGATTTCACAATATGAGTTTATTTATCATTTCTTTTTCTATTTCTTCAATTTCAAGCATGAGTAACTAGATTTTTTCTAGGGTTTTGACCCAACCCTAGTGTGTAAACCTGATAGGTGTTTAATTTGATGCTTGTTTATGGTTGGGTGTTTATTATTTAGCCTTGTTCATGCTTTAATTTGTGAATTTAATGCTTGCATACATTAGTTCATGCCTATTTGACTTAGTCTCTACTTGAGAAAGAGAGACTTAGTCTAGGACAACTTGGCTAACAAGAAATTGGGTCAATCGAGAGATTGATAATCCCAATTAAAGGGTTCAACCTAGAGATAGTAATAACCCGACTTGGGCTTTCATCAACCGTTTTGTGCAATCCCCATTTGGACTTGAGAAAGCCAAATTGTGCAAAATCATTCTCTGACCAAGAGGTATTGAGTGGGTAATTGAGAGTTGATAGCTATAATACACCCCGATCAACAAAATAAGCATTAAGGTCTATATCCCATAAGGCAAACGCCTAGGTAATGGTCATAGCCTTAGGCTTTTTACAAAACTTGAAAATCAACAAAAACAATTCTCGTAGCTTTATTTCTTAACTTTGCAATCTTAGTTTTAAATTAGATATAGAAACAACCCAAATTTGTGGAAGAGTAAATTAAGATAGTCAAACTCACATACTACAATATATACTTCTATAGCTCCCTGTGAAAATCGATTCCGACTCTAGTTGGGTAATATTATTGCAATCGACCGTTTCATAACCTTGATTTGAGGTGTGAAATTGGACGAGATCACTAACGTCCCTTTCCTGGGGATGCTGCATTTCATGCGTGCAGGTTCGGATAGACAGACTGGTAGACCTCCTCCGTAGGTGTTGTCCGTGTTCAGCTTGATCAGTAAGCTCCACGTCCTTCAGAGTTGTCGGGTCTAGATTTTTGAGTACATATTGTGTATATATGTATATATATATGGTAGGTTAGGGTCATGTTCCTACCAGAGTACATCCATCAGTTGAGGGTTATAGATATATCTTGTCATTTAGTGCAGTATGTTGGGCTTGTAGGCCTTGTATGTATATTTTGTTGGTTTGTCAGCTGTAGTAGTTATGACGACCTTGTCGGCCAAGCTTTATATTGATGTTCAGTCAGAGCTAGTTTCCGTTCAGTTTTGTATTTTGTTTCACAAATTGTCTTGCAATGTGGCCCTGTTGCCAAAGTATGACAATGTATGTTCAGAGTCCCTCAGTCTCAAGTTGGTACGCTCGGTTAATTAAGGCACCGGGTGCTGGTCTCGCCCCCCGGGTTTGGGGCGTGACACGAGGATATGATAGTGTCGCACTGTATCACGCTAACCGATTTTAATAATGCAGATGAGTGGACATCTGGGAAAATTTTACTCCCCGTCTTCGCCAGTGGCGTGACTCTGAAGACGACATTCCACATCATAGACCAGGCCACTGCATACAACGCCATAATGGGACGACCATGGATACATCCGTAAGAGCCATCCCCTCCAGCCTATATAAAGTAATTAAATTCCCAACATCATTGGGAACATTCAGTATACGCAGGGCACGGCAACCCAAAAGAAAAAAAAAAGTCAAATAAAAAGAGGCATAGCAATCAACAGGGTCGAGGACAACACAAGAAGAAACCGGGGACGCCATCATGGATCCCGACACGGTCGAGGCTACATATTCGACCATAGAAGATCTCGACCCCGTTCAATTGGACCTCAACGACCATAGCAAAAAGGCCTATATCGGCTGCAAACTCCAAGAACCATGTAAATTCAGTCAATTCGTAATATCTAATGCATATTTATTTGCCTTCAGCCATGCAGATATGCCGAGCATCCCAAGGAAAATCGCCACACACAAATTAAATGTCAACCCGTTCCACCTTCTAGTGAGAAAGGTCAAGTGCAAATTCAACTCCGCCATCAACGAGGCAGTTCGCAAAAAAGTGGAAAAATTGTTAGAGAACGGCTCCATCAGGGAGTTGAAGTACCCTAAGTGGATCACCAACGTAGTGATTGTCAAAAAAATAGGAAATGGCAGATGTGCGTGGATTTCACCTATTTCAATAAAGCATGTCCGAAGGACTCGTTCCTATGTCCTCACATCGACCAACTCATCGACGCAATAGCCAGGCACTAACTATTGATTTCTTGGATGCTTACTCAGGCTATAACAAAATTCTTACGGAGGAAGAAGACTAGGAGAAGACCGCGTTCATCACCCACCAAGGAACGAATTGCTATAGGGTCATGCTGTTTGGGCTGAAGAACGCGGGGGCTACATATCAAAGATTGGTAACAAAGAAGTTCAAAGACCAGCTCGATAAGATCATGGAGGTATATATAGACGACATGTTGGTCAAGTCCGAAAAGGCAGAAGATCACATCGACCATTTGAAAGAAACTTTCGACATACTAAGACGGTATGGAATTAAGCTGAACCCGGAGAAATGCGCGTTTGGTGTAGCCTCGAGAAAATTCTTGGGTTTTTTGGTGTCACCTCGAGGGATTGAGGTCAACCCAGACCAAATCAAAGCTATCAAGGGAATAGCGGAACTCTTAAGCACCAAAAAGCAAGTCCAAAAGTTGACTGGTCGAATCGCCGCCTTATCAAGATTCATCTCGCGGTCGTCGGATAGATGTCATAAATTTTTTGGCGTACTCAAAATGGACAACGTCCTCAAATGGACTCCCGAGTACGTCCAGGCTCTGCGAGAACTGAAGGCATACCTATCATCACCACCCATGCTTTTAAAACCCGAACCTGGAGAGCAACTCCTCGTCTATCTAGCCTTCTCCGAGGTAGTGGTAAGTGCAGTCTTAATCCGCGAAAACAAAGGTACACAATCTCCCATCTATTATATTAGAAAAACACTCATCGACACCGAGACGAGGTACCCGCACCTTGAAAAATTGGCTCTAGCCTTGGTCATAGCTTCACGAAATCTTAGACCCTATTTCCAATGCCACCCCATTTCGGTCGTCATAATTTTTTCCCTGAGGAGCATTGCATAAACCTGAGCTATCGGAGAGGCTAGCCAAACAGGCCATCGAGCTAAGCGAGCATTATATCACATAACGATCATGAACAGGGATAAAGTCGCAGGTGCTCGCCGACTTTAGTGAAAAAATAATGTTTGAAGTCGAAAGAGAAGCTGTCCAAGCTTCCCTCCAAACACAAGACCTCTGGGTCTTATACACTGATGGTGCATCCAACGTATCAGGATCCATATTGGGACTCGTACTCGAGGTCCCTACAGGCGAAGTAATTTCCCAGTCCATAAGGTGCCCGAATATGACTAACAATGAGGCTGTGATTGCAAGGTTGAGGCTAGCACTCAAGTATGGGGTGAAACAGTTGTAACTCCGCTGTGATTCCCAGCTTGTAGTCAACCAAGTCACAAGGACATTCCAAATCAAGGAACAAAGGTTGCAAAAATACCAGACCAAAATCTTCAAGCTATTGCCTGAGTTTGACAAATGCCAGCTCGATCAGATCCCACGGACGTAAAATGCCGAAGCAAATAGCCTCGCCAAACTGGCCGCAGCTACCAAAAGCATCACGACCGGAGATAAAAGCGTAGTCTATCTCTACCACTCATCACTAGACCAAATCGAGGTAAAAACCATAAACTTAACTTGGGACTGGCGCAGTCGTATTATCCCATATTTGCATAACGGCAAACTACCAGGAGACCAAAAAGAAGCCAAGAAACAAAGAATGCAGGCGGCCAGATACAGTCTCCTGCATAGCGACCTATACAAGAGGACTTATGGTGGCCCTCTGGAAAAAATTTTGGGCCCGAACTAAACCTAGTGTGTCCTCGAAGAAGTCCATGAAGGTCATTGCGATGCTCACTCCAGCAATCAAGCATTGATCAAATGCCTCATGCGGGCTGGATACTATTGGCCCACCATGAAAAAGGACGCCGCAGACTTCGTGAGAAAATGTGAACAGTGCCAAAACTACACCCCAATGATTCACCAAGCAGGACAACACCTCCACTCAGTCACCTCCCCTTTGCCATTCATCAAATGGGGAATGTACATCGTGGGCCCCCTCCCAACAGGGCGAGGTAATGTACGTTTCCTTTTGGTTTTAACTGATTATTTCTCTAAATAGGTGGAAGCATGAGAATTCTCCCAAATATGGGAACAGGAGGTAATTACCTTTATATTGAGAAACATTATCTGCCAATTCGGCCTACCCAAGGAAATCATCTGTGACAACGGACCCCAGTTCACATAAAAGAAAACCGCTGAGTTCTTCGAGTAATGGCATATCAAGAGGATACTCTCAACCCCATGTCACCCAACGAGTAACGAGCAAGCAGAATCCTCCAATAAGTCCATACTAAACATCATGAAGAAAAAGCTTGAAGACGCCAAGGGACTGCAGCCGGAAATACTACCAGAAGTATTATGGGCCTACCGAACAACTCCAAAGATGAGCATCGGAGAGACGCCCTACTCTTTGGTCTATGGGACCAAGGCAGTAATATATGTCAAGGTCGGAGAACCCAGCCTAAGGTACTCCCATAAAAGCAACACGAGTAACGACAGAACAGAAGATAGGAACTCGATTGATTTCCCAAAAACAACAAGCAAAATGCTATTACAACAAGAAAGCAAAGGTTTGACCGCTTAAAGTCGAGGGCTACGTACTAAAAGCCAAAATTCAAGAGAGCAAAGACCCCCCGAAGGCAAGCTGGGAACAAACTGGGATGGTCTGTACAAAATCACGGCCAAAGCGAGCAAGGGATCATTCTAACTAGAGACAATAGAAGGAAAGCTACTATTAAATAACCAGAACATCATCCACCTCAAATACTTCATCTTCTGAAAGAAAAAGCTTCCCCCAAGTCGTACTCTTTTTCCCCCACTTGAGTTTTGTCCCATTTGGGTTTTCTCAAGGAGGTTTTTAACGAGGCAGCAAAGGGAACACTTCGAGTCAAACTACGCAAGGGTAGGACCATTGTTACTATTTCATTGCTCGACTTCTCAATACTCTCCAAGTCAAACAATGAAGGGACTAGGCAGACTGGGATTGGAATACCAGCCAACACCCAAAATCTGTAAATTTCTCCAAGTATGTACCCAAAGAAACAATGTCAAAGTAATAAGAAACTTACGTTTATCAGGACACCTTTTTCGTATTAAGGTTATGTTCGACCTCGCTCGAACAGCACATACCGGCCCTCGGCCGCGACTTAAAAAAAAGTTATGTTCGACCTCGCTTGAACAAACACCTACCGGCCCTCGGCCGGGAATTAACAAAATGTTATGTTCGACTAAGCTCAAACAAACACCTACCAGCCCTCAACCACGACTTAATGAAAGGTTATGTTCGACCCCACTTGAACAAACACCAACTGGTCCTCGGCTGCGATTTAATGAAAGGTTATGTTCGACCCAGTTCTAGCAAACACCTACTGGCCCACGGATGGGACTTAACAAAATTTTATGTTCGACTAAGCTTGAATAAAAACCTACCGGCCCTCGGCCGCAATTTAACGAAAGGTTATGTTCGACCTCATTCGACAAACACCTATTGGCCCTCGGCCACATCTCAACAAAGAAATTCATGCGACCTATGAATATTCGGCTCCAAGGCCATGGCCAGCTAAAAGATAACAACTATAAGAAGGACAAGAGCGAAATGAGCAAAAAACAAAAGCAAAATATATATACAAGTACAGAAAACAAACCACATGAATGGAAGAAGATGCAAAGAAAAACTTTGATATTTCACAGTTAAACTGTTTACAAAGGCTCGTGAAGATGCCGGCAACAATACACAAAAATTCAAAAAGAAAACTACTAGTCGTCGCCATTATAGCCTTCAGCGCCCTTGCCAGCTCGATCTTCAATGGCATCACCACCTTGACCACCAACACCCTCACCATCTTGGCCCCCAGCACCCTTGCCATCCTCGACCGGAGGGTATACTAAATCATACCAGGCCTCGGCCTCGAGGGAATCTATATCATCCTCATCACCTTCATCTTTCTCACCAGGACGAGGAGTAGCCGGATCATAACTACATGCAATCTGTGCCTCACAAGCTTAGGCACAACCACCCTTAAAGTCTGCAGCAGAAATAGAGCCTGCTACATGCAACTTGCGAAGCACATCCAGTCGGGCTTTGGCGTGAATCTACTCCTCGTACAAATCACAAGGAATGTTGGGAAAGCCAGAAGTCGCAGATGAAGAGGGCCGATCAAGTAGTTTGGCCTTCTCGGCCTCCAGAGCAGCAACTCGATCGTAAAGATTAGAGGTCTCTTTCTCCAACTCCCCAATCCTTTCATCGAGCCGCTCTTCTTTAAGCCTTGCCGTTGTTAAATCATTTTCTTGCCCAGAACGAAGAGTCCGGATCACCACCTCGAGAAACTTCGCCTTCCTCAAAGCCTCTGATCGAGCAGACTCCGCCTTCTCTAGCTCCTCCGTCTTCTCGGTGACCTCGCCACTAAGAGCCTCCACCCTGAATTAACACTCCTCAAGCTGGCCT
The DNA here is from genome assembly GCA_002018475.1 of Nicotiana obtusifolia. Lineage (NCBI taxonomy): Eukaryota > Viridiplantae > Streptophyta > Magnoliopsida > Solanales > Solanaceae > Nicotiana > Nicotiana obtusifolia. The sequence continues at coordinate 120,005 of MCJB01016759.1, forward strand.
CGCAGCAACACTACCTGAGCTTAAAGATCACTTCCATGGGCTTTGACCCCCTACTAAGCTCGAGCTCTTCCTCTTTGATCCTCAACGTCCCCTCCAGGATGTTGCACTTCCCTACTACCCGCACCAGCTCCTCGTCTCTTGCCTTCAAGTCCTCCCTCAGTTGGCGCACATTACCGCCTTCACGAAACCAGGACCGAAGCTCCTGGTACTTCTCAAGGCATCTAAAGTACTTCTCCTTCAAATTCACATAGATATCTTTACATCTCTGCTCCCTACGAGCACTTTCAATATCCAAGACGACCGTCTATAAAACGAATGAAGGAAGTTAGAGCCTACGAAAGAACAAAACCTAAGGAAAATAACGAATAGCAAATGTACTTACCTGAAGGGCGAGACCAGCAATGTTATTTGACAGGGCCTGTCATCTATAGTCTTGAGGGTAGCACCCTCAATCTCAGAACAAAGAGTGACAACGGAGGGGATAATCTTCTCAGTGTCCACCAGAAGTTTATGATCCATCGGGATCGCAATAGTCCTTGAACCCCCTTCCAACCTTACTTCAAGTTGAGTAAGCCCCTTGTTGATCATCCTCAACTTGTCTACATCCATGTCGGAGTCAGATCCAACATCCTCCTCAGCGACAGCCTTCCCTCTATCATCAATCAAAGAAGGCACGTCTGCCGCAACCCCAGAATATGAGGCCTCTTTGCCCCTCGGAAGACAGGGTCGTCATTGCTCACCACGCCTTCGACCACATCCCTCACAGGACGCATATTCATATCCTCCAAACAAGGGGCCTCGGGACTTGCCTTTGGGCTCTCCCAGATATGCACTATAGCCATTTCCCGAAGGACAAGGCTATAATCTCCTACGTCGACTGATGCCGACCTCTCTCCCCTGACGTCCACGTCTCTCCTCTTATGAGGCATCAAACCACCGTCTTCAGGCGAGACGTCTTCCTCATCAATTAGAGAATAACATTGGGGGGAAGGAGCCGCAGAAGGAACAGAGACAGGCTCCTGAGTTATAGTAGCTGAGGTTGAGATCGGAACGGAAGATGCAGTAGCTATAACAAGAGGCAAAAACGAGGAGGCAGCAGCCATCTTATGGAAAGAAGGCACTGGTCCCCGGCTCCTCCGAGAAACCCTGCCTGAGAAAAAGACTACACTAAGTCAGCAAAACGAATTCGCATATAATAGGAGATGGAGTGATCACGATCAAATAAAGGAAATTACTGGTTGAAGGGAGAATAGTCCTAAATCTTTTGAAAAAACTTGGCCAATCATGGATCCCTACGATGTGGGAGAGGAGTCGCTCGACCTAGTAAGAAATATGAGAGGCTAGTGAAGGAGGCAGATCGTTGACTACAAAAGGGAAAACAAAAAAATAATCATCATCAATCAAAGTTCAGAATCAAAAGTAAAAGCAGAAGGAAACAGGGCACTCACGAGTGTAGTTCCAAGCTTCAGGGAAGCCATTGACGTTGGCCACGACGTCCTTAGTCCTGACAAAGAAGATGTTAAGCTAGAACTGACAATTAGCTTTATCGTCCATCTTCACTTTCAAGCACTTTCTTCCTCGGTGGCAAAGGTTCAACATCGTCCCCCTATAAAAGCCAGGGTCGAACAGGTGTATCAAGTGACGTAGCGTCAGTTCGACCCCGGCTAGCTCGACGAATTTGGTCAGCATCTTAATCACCTTGTAGACGTACGGTGCAAGCTGAGCCGGGCAAACACCGTAGTGGCGACAAAATTCCTCCACTAGCAGGAGGAGAGGGAGAGAATAGCCAATGAGGAAGGGATAGGCACAGAGGGTGCAGTACCCAGGGCGGTGTACCTGTACCAGTCCCCTTCGGCCGGGATCAGCTCAACATGGTTGGGAAGGCTGAATTTGGCCTTGAGCTCCGCCAATTCTTTAGGCATCATCATTGATTTAAAAATTCCAAGCGTAGCATCCGGTACTTTGGTAAGATCGGACCTGGAAACGAGATTACGTGGATTATCTCCTCTACCGACGGGAATGTTTCATCCTCGGCAATGGAGGAAGCACCGTCCCCGTGAAAGGGAAACACCACTGCCAAGGGAGCAACATGACTTCCTCACTAGACTCAGAAGATATGTTAGACATGATTCAATGTAAGGAAGATAAGTATCAAACGAGGGGGAGTAAAGAACAATGTAAATCACTAGAACAGAGAAAAGAAGTTCGGAGGAGAAGAGAGCAAGACAAAGGTATGGGATTTTGAAACAACGAAAAATTTAAACTTCAAAATCGTGTCCAAATATCTCTATTTATAAAGGTATGGCACCGAAACCAAAAATGACTCATCATTATTGGCGCCGGAATCGAAGCGGCAGGTCTAATTAGAGATCACACGCGAAACAAGCGTCATAATGACGCGTGACATCATAACGTCATCCTAACTTGTGGACAGCATAACTCCAGCAAATCACCTGGGAAAATGGAAGCATTTGAAATATGTGGCCCACGAAGGGCGACGCTGCTTGTGCACCGCAATCGCCACGACTTGCGTAGCTCGCTTGATTAGTTCGACCACAAACAACATGATCCGCTCATCGAATCCGCCCGCGAAGCCGGCCTCAATAAGTGTAGGGACTAACTGTATGGGTCAAAATCTATCTTTAGAATATTTGAGCCAAGATAATACTGGGGGAAACGTTCCCAGGTCATCGTTTGTCGAAATGACCTAAGAAGCGGCAAGCTCTATGGTCGAAGAGTTAACAAGGGATGAAATCGAGGAGTCAACGAGGATCAAGGCCGAGGTCGAGTAATCTTGACAGAGTTATAACGGCTAGTTTCAAGATAGGACATTAAAGAGAATATTCTAGTGATATTCTCTGCACTTGTACTATTGGAATTTTTTGGGAACATGTTCCCTATAAATAGAGAGAATCGGATCATATTACAAGCATACAAACACAACATTTTTGGGAAGGTTCCTGCCTAAACTTTTTCTATCATATCCAAGAATAACTCAGATATTTGAAGGATTGTCCATCATTCATCATTTGCCAAAAAGAACATTCACTGATTACATCATTTCTTGGGTGACTCGTTCATTCTATTTACTTAAATGTCATTTATTAATATTTATCAATATTTAATGCAACATTATTGTCTTTGACTTTTTAAATGTTGGTTGTGTGTTGCTACTGCCATTAAAATACATCAACGTTGTATTTAGTGCATTTTTGAGAACTTTATCTTTGAGTATATTATTGTTAACTAAGATTAACCCTCTTCCATTATATAAACTTAACTAGTTGAACCAAAATCTATATTTTTTTTGGTCAAACAATGTTCAATTTAAAAATGTACTTAGGATCGGAAGGAATATTGAACAAATGAACAAAACATCAATTTCACATGTATCAGAAGTATTAAAATTTTATAATTATACCTAAAACTAGTTGTCCATCTCTAATATCTACGCAATTTTCTGTCATATGGACCTATCAGACGTAAAAGCACTTGCAAGAAGCACATGTCGTGAAAGAACCGAATTACAAAATGAATATGGATAATTTATACATTTCTAATTTCTAGCACTACAATAATTGTTATCAACCTGTTTCCGAAATTTTTTCTCCACCTCTAACTTTTTAGCGGATACCCGTCCGATCAGGCATTCAAAGTGACCCGCACAATATATTTTCTTTTTTAATAAATTGCGAGTATGTAAGATTTTTACAACTTTTATTAGAGTTTAACCCGGGGGCTGAGTTTATAGTTATAGTTGTGGTTCAGTAAAACCTATATCTTTGGTTTAAACTTTATATTTATATTAAGAAACTCATCTCATATATATATAAATAATTTTTTTAGAATTCAGTAAGTAAAAGTGATTGTGATTCAAGACCCATAAACTTAAAATATCTAAAACCGATAAACTTAAAATTCTGAATTTAGGTACTTCTAATTTAACTTCTACATACTCCGTCATCGCAATTTACGTGACGATTTACGGATTTCGAGAGTCAAATTTTAAAGCGCTTTGATAGTGAATTTGAACATAGATTCTTTAACTTTTTCAAATAAAATTTATATATGTGAAAACTATATAAAAAGTATTATATGTCACAATAATTAACAATTCAAAATATGTAAAACACATATGAAAAAATTACGATCACATAAAAACTCGTTCGACTCTTAAAATTCTAATACCGCCATATAAATTGGGATAGATAAAATATACGGTATAAGAATTTTTGGGAATCTAAACATACTCCCATTTAAAACTTCTAGCCAGTTACATGTGGAAGAAACTCTGAAGTTACATAAATCCATTTAAATACATTGAACTTTAAAGATTATAACATGGACGACAAATTTAAAAAGGAAGAAATATTATGTTTTCAACTTAAAATTATGTTCCTTGCACTCTGTGCATTATAAGTAGTGCATGTGGACCTCCCCTGAAGCTGCATAAGTTTGTCTTGTCATTTATTTGCAATAATAATAATTACATAAATATTTTAAGTGGATTCTAAGAGATGGGTGATTGAGGCATGGGAGAAGAGAAAGGAAAATGAGAGGTGAAAATTGAATGGTGCATCTTAATATATGGTCATATCTTAACTAACTTTCACCAATTTTCTCAAAGTGATGTATGGCATCAAACAGAATGAGATTACTGCATTTATTGCATAAATTTTGTCCATACCACTGGACTTTCCCCAATAGGCATTTCCTCTAACCCTGCCACAAAAACGGCAAGGTTTTTGGCCTCTTTTCCCTTGTCTCCTCCACATCCTTTAAACTTGAATGTTCCAAATTTTTCGAGTTAACAAAAAAGGCTCCTTAATCCATACTATAACAATTACGTCCCCGTCCCAAACAAATTGGGACCGCCAATTTGTATTCCTTACGGATTGTGAGGAAGTTTTATTAGGCGCAATGGCGACGATTCCCCAACAATAAATAAAAAATTTCTCAATTGTAGCGCCAGTCTCTTCTCCAAGATGACAACGAAGAACGAGAAGAAAGGCAACATTTTGATGCAAAAGTATGAGATCGGGAAGTTGCTGGGCCAAGGTACATTTGCCAAGGTTTACCATGCAAGAAATCTCAAAACTGGCCAAAGTGTTGCTGTAAAGATCATTGACAAGGAGAAGGTGATGAAAGTTGGCCTAATTGATCAAATCAAACGTGAAATCTCTGTCATGAGACTAATCAAACACCCAAATGTTGTCCAGCTCTATGAGGTTATGGCTAGCAAAACTAAAATCTATTTCGCCATGGAATATGTAAGAGGTGGTGAACTTTTTAACAAGGTTGCTAAAGGCAGGCTTAAAGAAGATGCAGCTAGAAAATATTTCCAACAATTAATCGCTGCAGTTGATTTCTGCCATAGCCGTGGCGTCTACCACCGTGATCTCAAGCCTGAAAATCTCCTCCTCGACGAAGGTGTGAAGAGCATTTAAAAAGAGCACACTTTTATTTGTTTAATTATGTCCTCAGCACGCACTTTAATTTAACTATGTTTTCAACGAGCACTTTCAATTTATTTACTTAATTATTTCTTTCATAGGTGGAAATTTGAAAGTATCTGATTTCGGGCTGAGTGCATTGTTAGACTCAAAAAGGCAAGATGGTCTCCTCCACACAACCTGTGGAACACCAGCCTATGTTGCCCCTGAGGTGATCAACAAGAGAGGTTACGATGGCGAAAAAGCTGACATTTGGTCATGTGGAGTTGTTTTATTTGTTTTGTTAGCTGGTTATCTACCATTTCATGATCAAAACCTTATGGAAATGTACAAAAAAATAAGCAAAGGGGAATTCAAATGTCCACAATGGTTCCATCCTGAGGTAAGAAAGCTTCTCTCAAGAATTCTTGATCCAAATCCAAGTTCAAGAATCACCTTAACTAAGCTCATGGAGAATTACTGGTTCAAGAAAGGTTTCAAACAAATTGATAAAACCACAAATCCAGGGAAAGAGCAACTCGAATCGCCTCGTAGTGTTTTGGATATTGAGGACCATAATTCAGATGGAGAAGGACCTTCCAATCCAAAGAAAGATCAAGATTCAACAACAATGAAACCTACTTGCTTAAATGCATTTGATATCATTTCTCTTTCTCCTGGTTTTGATCTTTCTGGATTATTTGAGAAAGAAAAAGAAAGAAAATCAGATGCTCGATTCACGGCGAAAAAGCCAGCTTCTATTATTGTATCAAAGCTGGAGGAAGTGGCTTCAAACGAGAGTTTTAATGTGAAGAAGAAAGATGGGACAGTGACAATGCAAAGTATTAAAGAAGGGAGAAAAGGACAGCTAGCTATTGATGCAGAGATTTTTGAGATAACACCTTCTTTCCATGTGGTAGAAGTTTCAAAAAAATCAGGAGATACAATGGAATACAAGAAATTCTTTGATCAGGGATTGAAGACTTCTCTTAAAGATATAGTTTGGACATGGCCAGGTTGTGATCAGCAGCAACAGCAAGTTGATCAAAATCAAGAAAGAAATTGATGATGTATTATTGTTTTGTTTGTTTCTGAAATAATTTCTTTCTTTCTTGTCTTTTTTTTTCCTTTGATTTTTGGAGGGGAGAGGGAAAAAGGGGGTGGGGTTAATTATAAGATTCCTGCATATCTTTTCTCTGGTTTTTTCTTGGATTGATTGATTTAGATATTTTTGACTGAAGTTGGAAGGCAGCTGCTTCATTAGAGTATATTGTACAGATCTAATAGGGCATACGGATCTGAATTGAATGAAAAGAAATAATGATGATGAAGCAAATTATCCTTTTACTATCTTTTTCTTCCCTTTTTATTACCTTTTTCTCCAGTTGTTTCGCAAGCGTTCTTGATAATAAAGAAAAGTATATTTCATGAAAAGTGTCTCTTATAAAAGTTTTTGAAAGAAATAAGAAGTTTTCTCATTTATATACCATCAAAACATCCCAGCCACCTGAAGGTTTTTTTATTTTTTTTAATCTCTCGGTATACGAAACTTACTGACCGACTACGTCAAGTAAGCTCATTATAAGGTAAGTCTCTCACCACTAAAAAAGTTCCTCATCTTAAAGTCCATGTTCAAAATTTCTAATTAAGAGTGAAGGAATCTCGACCATCTCTATCACATTGAGGTCCACACGAAGGGTTTCCATTTACTACTTGTTGCCCATCCCATTCGCCCCTTCTTCTCATTTTTCTTTCTTTAACTTCTTTTTTGGCACTGAATATTTATCCATCATCATATATGCAAGTATTGCATCATTAGTAAGAAGCTAATTGATGTGCTTAAAACTTAGCTGAGACAAGCGCCAGCACAAGAAGAAGGGGTCAGATGAGTCTGCAGCATCATTAGTGATGGAGTAGGTTCATTTTCACGGTGCATAAATAGATGTGTCATCAGTTAAATGTACATTACAACTATATAGCAGCCCAATTCAGCAAACAAATACAAATTGAGCAATTATGTCTTTCAGTAAGAACCACCACTAATAATTCAAGAAAACATCAGTAGTGATGAATTACATGTCAAATGCTGGCAGCAATAACATATTATACTAAAAGGTTTTTTTCTTTTGAATCAGAAAGGTTGGTCAACAATGTTCAATTTGCACACAAAGGAAAGGAAAGGCAAGTATATAAATTATAAAAGGAAAAGAAGCAGAAAGGTCTCCAATAACATCAGGATACTCATTTTTTAACAAAGGGAAAGGGCCATAAGATACAAAAGACAGAACATAGCAGAATACAGAGTATGCAAGAAGAAAACATAGGAATTGATAAAGCTCAGTCCTTAGATCCCGGATCTTGCCCATCATATTCTCATCATCAAAAGATATTATCCTACTCCAAGTGAATGGCATATAAATTCATTTCTCGGTTCAATTAAATTCATTACTTTTGGCTCGATCTATACAAAAAAGATTTATGCTTGTCTATATATATATATATAAATTCAACTCATTCTAAACCAGTAACTACAATATTAGATCACCTCTAGAATCAAATAGCCTTGTAATATAAATTCCTAACATTCAGAACAAATACTCCCACACAATCAAATTAGCATAGCATATGGTAATAGAAGAGTTACGAGGCAAAAATTAAAAAATTCAACCCAATGATGATTTGATGGTTGGACTACGAGATACGATTTGCACAGAGACTGCTAGAGATATTTTTGTTATTTGTCATATCAGATCTTGTTGTAGGGTAATTTCAAAAAGATTAGACACCACTACGAAATATTAAAAGTGGAAAAATAAATTAATAATCAACAGCAGTAATATAACATAGACTTAGCAATAAACTAAGGGAGTTGTTTGGTTCATATGATAATTTGCACAATATATAATGTAGGAATTATATATATGAAAAGTAGTGATTCCTAAATTAATGAAAATTGATTTTCCACACACATTAGCTGGTAAAATAATTCATACTTGATGTTTACACAAAGATAATAAATACACATATTATTTTAATGTTAAATTGATTAGTTTGATGTAAATATTTACCAACTTTCGCCAGTATCTCATCATATTTTTCCCTTTCTGTTCTTTCCCTAGTTTGCAATTTCTAAATTAGTGCAAAGTAAAGAATTCTCTTGTGATCAATGAGATTCGCATATACAAAAGCTAAATACCAATATCCCCACGCAGAAAAATTGACCAAAAAATAGATCATTTCATCTAACATGCCTGCAGAAATTTGGTAAGAGGCCAAAGTTTGATAGCAACAGCCTGCACTAGTCGCGAAACTGCCGTCTCACGTCGCTAAACAAAGCTTTAAATCATTCACTACACAATGGTCCAGAAATATTCTTTTCTAGCATGGTCCAAGAAACATTATTACAGAGTTTTTATAATTTAAAAACTATTCCTTATTCCATTTTCAAATTTCTTTTTGATTTCTCTGCATAAGTATTACATCCACTAACTTGACGTGAAGTGCAAATCAGAAGACCTCTATTATTTTGGCTACAACTACTAGTTCCATAGACAGACTATTAATATATACGAACCATGTTATGCACTGGTCTGAGATGAAATGGTCAAATCTTGATCTTGAACATCAACTTGTGACGAAGTGCAACACAAAAGGGCTAGTTGGTGAGCGTTGGCGCTTGATCCGTCCAGCTTGTCATTTGGTTCTGCTTTTGGGTATTCAGGAGTTCTCCGTTCTAGTGGAAGTAGCCTTCACCAGTTGTTAGAAGTCCACACTTACCTACCAGACATGGAACAAACAGAAAAACATTAGTGAACTGCATTTTCTGATTAATCGGAGTATGAATGCCAGTCTAGTTTGTTTGGCATCCCATGATATGATACCAAATCATTATATTAGAACCTGCTGGCCAAGTGCAATCACACAGATCTAACACCCATTTGACAATGTCAGGCAATAAGTAAAGACACTAAAGAACATAAAGATATATCAAAAAAGAAAAAATCAATTATTTCTGCTGGAATTTAATAAACCTAAGCTGCACTAGTTCATAGTTATATTAAAATTCAAAGGGGCTTTGAAGGTTTTAAGGAAATAATAGCAGTTTACCACTTTATATAGCTGCAAAATCGCCAGCCAACAGAGAGGCGTTTTGTACTACTTCTTGCTCTTTCCACTTACCCCCTTCTCTTGTTCTTTTTTTTTTTTTTTTTTTTTTGTAATTCTTCTTTATTTGATACATTAAAATAACTTCATGGAACTGCATGTTCATTGGTGATCATATATGCAAGTATCACACCAATAGTAAGAAACCAATGTGCCAGAAGAGTCGATTGCATCATCAACAGACAATAATTAAGTGCTTGTTCAAAGTACATAACTAGATGCGTCATCAGTTAATTGGCCTATTATTAGTATATAAAAAGCCATAAGCGGCCAAATTCAGGCAACCAGTTGCCAAATATAAATTTGGTAATTACGTCTTAAAGTTCGAATCACTACTCAATATTTAATCAATAATACCAGCAGCGTAGTGATGAATGACCTGGCCATAATAAGCGGAAAGAAAGTTTAATTCTTTTATATGAGAAAGGTTGGCACTACCAAGAAAAAAATAGTACTATAAAAAGGGAAGGAACCAGAAAGGACTAGTCCTCCACTAATTTTAAAACCAACCATACAACATAACAGAATACAGCATATGCAAGAAGTGGACATAAGAATTAATAAGAGATATGTCCTTAGATGCAGGATATTGCATCATATTCCCATCAGCAAAAGATAATCCCCTACTGGGTGAAACAATAGGACTATAACTAAAGAACCTAGGATAAATGGGTGCTCAGCCTAATACGAGAGATCATCAAAAACCACTTTTTTACAAGTAAAATGAAATTTTATTACCTCAGCACCAAGAAAGTGCCTCAAAAAGTTAGCACATGCTAGTCAAATTGAAAACATACTCCTATGCATGTATTATGGATAACTTCCAAATGCCCCTTTATCCAATTAAATTTTTGCACCGCATAAAAGAAATTTTAGACCTACTAAAAGCATAGCGGCAGAACATGGTTCTCTCTGACTATCTGATTCCCCATTAGAATAAAAATCAAACAATTTCTGTCTATTGACATTATCTCCAGCTATGTCAGTGTAATAAGTGCTTGCCTCTAACAGAAACTAATTACTCTAGGAAGCAATCTTACCCGAGATTTTTTGGATTTTTCCAGTACTAGTTTAATTCTAGCTTAGAGCCAATCTTACCATCAAAGCACAAGTTATCCCACAATTTCTCTAATTACTTTGTTCCGTGTAATATGCTTATTCTCCCCGTCGTCTTGAAATTTGACTATAGATTAAAGCATTCTATACATCATGAAGCATAAAGCAGTTGGAAAGCAAAAAAGCAGTGCTTCAGGTCTTAGGGAAAAAAAGTCATACTATATGCTTCAAGGGAAAAGCTTGAGGCCAATTATTCGAACACGGTAAATACCTACTTCATTACCGACCAAGGGAGAAAAGAGAGCTGGTTTCTGTAAATCTACAACAGTGTCTTCACTTAAAAGTTTGAAGAGTCATATTGTCACGTCCTTAGTCTTTAACTAAGTACACGTGCAGCACTTGACAACCCGCTCACGATCTTGCACAACTTGCTCACATTCTTGCTATGCCAAGTCAGCCTTATTGACACTAAAGATCGCTAAAGAAATGTTAAATAAGAAAGACAAGAGAAATTTACCAAAGGAAACTTTTTATTGTAGAGAACTTGATTGTTTTTGCTTGATGAATTATAAATGAATTGCCCCTTTTATATACTAGTCTCCTAGGGGCCAGTATGTAAATATTAATAGTTACACAAGTCTTTAATATTTACAAGATAAGGCCTTTTGCTAGAACTCTCTACAAACCTAGAAGATTCCAATGACTTTCCTAGCAAATCTTTAGAGATCTAGAGTCTTCTTGAGGAAATGTCCGTACTTCTCTAGAATCTTCTCACAAATGCTAGCATTCCTCCTATGTAAGCTTCCACATGGCATTAATATATGTCAAATGGCACCTACGTGGCATGATGATGTAACGGGTCATGACACTCTCCCCCACCCAATTTTGTGCTGCCCTCGGCACAAAGCATCGACACGTACGCGCGCACCTCGTCTTGGTGTCGCCAGTGATCTTTGTCCATTAGCCATGATGCTCTATGGAGCAGTTCGCCTTCCCATGTCACAAGGTACTGGTCACCTTTCTTCTTGTCCCGTTTGTATTTTGGACGGCTAGCAATGATGACCTCAATCCTACGCCCATCGGATGCCTCTCCTTGCTCTTGGCCAGAATCTCCCCATGACTCAACCAAGTCTAGCAACTTCTCAAGCATCGGGTACATGCTTCCACTCCCTATTTGGCTGCCCTCCGTGGCCACAGCCTTAATGGCAAACTTGACCCCTCTGCTTGGTGCATCATCTAAGTCCGATAGCGTGCCATCACTTTGTAACTTGTCATCCTCTTCAACTATGTCTGTCCAACTTTTCTTGCTACCACCATGCCCTATTTGCATGGCACCAAAATAGGCTTTGGAATCCTCTACTTTCGGCTTAGATTCCAAGTGCATCCCCCAATGCAGGCGGTTTCTCCTGTATCACCTTTATGTGCCTGAGCAAAGTTCCTGATCATTGCTGCAAGCTCCCCCAATTTTGGGCATTCACTTGCCTGATGTGATCCTTTACAGAAGTAGTACCCTCCCTTAGGCACGTATTAGCTACCGTTTTCCGGCCCCTTCGCCGTTTCTCTTGGACCCCTGTGGCGGCCCCTTGCCATTGCCCTTGTATACCTCGGCTATGCCTTTCCCGGTGTCCTTGTCATGATCTCCCCTACCTCTCTCGGCATTGCCTTTTTGGACTTGGCAGGCTCCATCATGAAGTCAACGAGCGACTCGGCTACCCCTATGGCCTCGTCCATGTTGGCTACTTGATGTCTTCTTAACTCCCGCTTTACCCAATTTTGGAACCCATCCATGAAGTAGAAGAGGGAATCTTCCTCGGACAATGACATGATTTGCAGCATTAAGGTAGTAAACTCGCGCACATACTCTCAAATTGTGACCTTCTATCGGAGCTCCCTTAGCTTCCGCCTAGCCTCATACACCACATTCATCGGGTAGAATTACTTCTTCAACTCTTTCTTGAACTGCTCCCACGTCTCAATCTTGCATAGTCCTTTTTTCCATGTTGGCACACTTCCGACGCCACCCCAACACGACAACCTCGGTCAAGTATATTAAGGCGTTGCGTACCTTAACAACGTCGTCATCCTCCTTGACTATCTCAAAGTACTTGTCCAACTTCCAAAGTAAGTCGTCCACCTCGTGTGCGTCCCGTGCACCGCCATACTCTTTTGCTTAGGGACCTTCACATTTTTCCCTTTTGCAAGTACCACGCTCTTGGTAATCCCGATCATGGTTCCCTACAAAGCTTCCTTCTAGCAATCTCTTGTATTCTTTCTAATATTCCTTTAATCATAACCTTTGCTCTGATACCACGTTGTCACGTCCTTAGTCTTTAACTAAGTACACGTGCGGCACTTGACAACCCGCTCACGATCTTGCACAACTTACTCACGTTCTTGCTATGCCAAGTTAGCCTTACTAACACTAAAGATCGCTAAGGAAATGTTAAATAAGAAAGACAAGAGAAATTTACCAAAGAAAACTTTTTATTGTAGAGAACTTGATTGTTTTTGCTTGATGAATTACAAATGAATGGCCCTCTTTATATACTAGTCTCCTAGGGGCTAGTATGTAAATATTAATTGTTACACAAGTCCTTAACATTTACAAGATAAGGGCTTTCTCTAGAACTCTCTACAAACCTAGAAGATTCCAAGGACTTTCCTAACAAATCCTTAGAGATATAGGGTCTTCCTAAGGAAATGTCCATACTTCTCTAGAATCTTCGGACAAATGCTAGCATTCCTCCTATGTAAGCTTCCACATGGCATTAATATATGCCAAATGGCACCTACGTGGCATGATGATGTAGCGGGTCATGATAATATTCTCCATATACAGTGTCCTAAAACATTCACGCAAATAAATCCTATCTGGACAAACTGATTTTCAGAAAATCAATTCTTTTTCAGAATCCCTTTCAGTAGAAGCTCAACAGCTATATTTTTGGTTATAAGTGAGCAAATAGTTTTATCCTCCCATTGCGAAAGGAAGAGTTACCTCACTCCAATGTCATTGCCTTAGTTGTTGCCTTCACTCAGACTTGTGGTACTTACACCTATCAAAAGTTAAAGACGGGCATTTGATTCCCTGGCTAGTTTGTAGCTCTCAAAACAAGGTTCTTCTTTTTCTTTTTCATTGGAGAAAATCTACTGATATTCAAGTGTAATCAACTGAAAGGGAAACTCCAGATTGACCAAGAAAACTAGCAGGGAAGCTAAAAGCTCAAGTGAACAGCTAATCACAAGCAATCATTCAGTAAGGTTTAGCATAGGAGGTAACATCCTCAAGAAAATCTATAAGAGCCTTAATCCCATTTCCAATCATCAAGGTTCAGCTGGCCTTGAAGAAACTTGGCAATAGTATTAAGAGAAGAAAAAGATTACAATCCATGAATGATCCCAATTTCTATAAGACCAATGCAGACACCAACAACCTAAACAAAAATAAACAAAAAAGCGGTTGATAAACAATTGAACCTTATACTATGTCTGGAATTGTTCATGAATTTCCATAGACCTCCCCACCCACCCCTCTTTTTTTTTGCTTGATATGAATTTCCATAGACCATCGTCCTCTTTCTTTTCTCATCCTGCAAAGTCCATATGTGTTGGGGAAGGATTGAATACCTTTTGAGTAATTAATTAAATATTACCAAAATCTCATTGCAAATATTATTTACAAAAAATTGCTCGTAATTTATAAATGCTTGCTCATTCAATCCAACAATTGACAACTGCCTGATAGCTACACCTGCTTCTTGTCCATACTAACTAGAGAAAGTTGCACAAAACAAGAGCATTCAAGCACATACCATCATCCGCAGCAAGTGGTACAGAAAAGCTGGCCTTATAGGCTTCCACAAGCTACAAGGAAATTGGGAAGCTCAATCTGTATAAAGCAGCACTTCCACAAGCTACAGACTAGTACAGCCATGGATTTGCTCATAGGAATAGTTTACCAAATTATAAATTTAGCGTCAGAATATTATTAGTTCGAGAAAATAAAAGGAAATTGAGAACTGAGCCAATTCCGAGACACTGATGTATTCCATTTTTTAGATCTTCATATAGTATTCGACAACAAGAACAGAAATTACAAGATATCACAACCTTAGAAGGTGAGCTGATAACAGATGCAAAAGTGTAAAGAATACAAAGTGCTATCTATACAAGTGCACCTACAGATATTAAAACGAAAGAGAAGAGAGCTTACCCTTTTCCCTTCTCTTTCTCTCTATTCAGTATCTGATGGCAAATAAGATGAATGGATAGGGTCTCCAACTTCAAGCGATAAATTCTGTAACCCAGGCTTCAATTCCCTGTTGTAAAACTCCTCATACTCCACTCTATCTCCTCCTTTCTTCTTCACCTCAACAACTCTTAGCGATGGCGTCAACTCAAATATCTCAGCTGCAATTGTCAATGGTCCCTTTTCACCCTCCTTAGACCCCTCCAAACTCACTCTACAATCCTTCTTCCTCACTGCAAAGCTCACAACTTTAGCAATTTCCTCCAACTTACTTATGATCTTGGGCACGGGAGCCCCGGATACAAACCTTGCCCCATCTCCTCCCTCCTCAAACAAACCAGACAAATCAAAACCTCGGGAAAATGAAATGATATCAAATGCATTCAAGCTAGCTGGCCTAGGCAAAGTAGCCGGCTTCCTTCTCATCTCCATTTCAGATTCAGACTCCGATCTATCAGAAGAATAATCAACCCCACCATCATAATCATCATCGTTAACACTACACAACTTGTCATCCTCAATATAAAACTTGACATGTTTAAAACCTTTCTTAAACCACCTATTGTTCATAACCTCCTGAATAGTGATCCTAGTTTCAGGATTAGTATCAAGAAGCTGTCTTAGAAACCTAGTCAATTCAGGCGAAAACCATCTAGGACATCTAAATTCACCTTTATATATCTTCTTATACATAGCCATAATATTCTGATCATGAAATGGCAAATACCCTGCCATTAGCACAAAGAGTATAACACCACATGACCAAATATCAACTTTGGCTGCATCATAACCCCTTCTTGCTAACACCTCCGGCGCCACATAAGCCGGGGTACCACAAAAAGTATGAAACAAACCATCTTGCTTTATCTGCTCTGAAATGGCACTAAGGCCAAAATCAGAAACTTTAACATTCCCATCTTCATCTAACAGTATATTTTCAGGCTTTAGATCCCTATGGTAAACACCACGAGCATGACAAAAAGCTACAGCAGAGATTAACTGCTGGAAATATTTTCTAGCAACTTCTTCCTTAAGCCTGCCTTTAGCAACCTTATTAAAGAGCTCACCACCTTTGACATACTCCATGACAAAGTAGATTTTGGCCTTTGTGGCCATAACTTCATACAATTGGACTATGTTTGGGTGCCTAACTCTCCTTAAAATTGAGATCTCACGTTTTATGTGATCAATAAGGCCAACTTTCAAGATCTTTTCTTTATCAATCACTTTTATAGCAACGCTCTCATTTGTCTTCACATTCCTAGCATGGTACACCTTAGCAAACGTACCGTGCCCTAGTAATTTCCCAATTTCGTATCTACCCAATAAAAGTCCTTGATTTTCCTTTTTGCTCAGACTTTTTGTCGGCGCTAGGTTGCTTCTACTGCTGGTGCTGGTGTCGCCGGCGGTAGTGGTGCCGGCCATGGATTCTCCAAACTTTAACCAAAAGTGGTATACTTCAAATTTTGCCCAAAATACTATCAAATAGGGGTTTCCAAATTTGCAACAAAAGGGTAGTTCAAAATTTGCGAAAAAAAAGGCAAAAGATCAAAAGGGGTAGTTGAAAGTCAGCCTTAAAAATGGGTTTTTAGAGGAGTTTATGCCATTGAAATGGTGGGCTGTCGTGTAGTTGGGAGATGTTGATGTTGTTGTTTGTGCTTTTGAGCTATATTTAGGAGGCTTTGTGTAAAGTAAGAAAAATGATTTGCGTATAGAGCTGTATGTATACTGTAATCTATTTGTTTGTGGGGTTATATTAAACGGGGTGGGTGGTGTAGGGTTGATGGGAGGTGGGGGTGGATTCTTATAAGGATTATTTTTAATTTTAATGCGTATAAGGATTATTTAACGTTGTGGGGAATCCACCAGCTGGAAATATCATGAAATTAGATTGTCAATTGAGAAAAGGCTTTTTGTGTGTAAACACTACAAAACCTTTTTAATGAAAGAAGCAGAAAAAGAAAAAGAATAAATAACGAAAACTTCTTTTTTTCTTTTCATCTTTTAAATAATGATGCTCGAGTCACGTGACGTTCATGTGATTGTTTTTACGTGGTTGGAGTTGTTGGTTTTGAAGATATATGGTGTCTGTTTCTTTGAAGGAAATTTCACGATGGATATTGGAATTATTCTATTTTTGGGTCCCAAAGAAAAAGAGTCCTTTTTCTTCTTTTTTTTTTTTTTTTTTTTTTGTTTCCTTGTTTCTGAAAAGGAGTTTTATATTCGTATTGTTGAAAGCTTTTACAGCCACAAAGATTTGTACGATCACGAGATTTTGTTTGGCTATAGATAATATTTTTACATTTATAAAGAGACTCAACTTTAGTATTTGAAGCTTTTAATACTTTTTTTTAACTTTAAATATTTGTTGGGTTTTGATATTGGTGAATGAAAAATGATGGGATGAAAAGTGAAGGGAATATAAAAGGTCCCTTTTGCTTTGGTTAAAGCATTTGTCCCTAAAGAAAGAAAAAAAGATGTGTATATATTGCATTACACTTTCTCTAGTTGCTAAAGGATTGGAGGGGTAAGGATCCCTTGCGCTGTCATCGTTGCTCGCTCGGCCTTGGCTTTGGCTAGGAAATCATCCAAGGCGGATCGACCCTGACCCGCGACTTGTGACCGACCCAGTTTGTTTTCCCTCTTCTTCTTTTTTTTTTTTTTTTTCAATTTCCATCCATAAAAACCTGGTGATTGATCTGAATGGCTTTGATATGTGTTGAGGTTTTGAAATGAGCCCCAATATCTTATCTCCAATTCTTGTCATATTTCTTATTTCATGACATTTTGTCATCTTACCTCTTCTTTTTTTAGGTAAGATATGTCTCTGCTAACTTTTGATCCTCTTTCGTTTCGTTTGCTTTTCCTTTTCTGGTATGGAAACAAAAATATCTCAAGGGAAAGCAAAATGTCTCATCAAGATTTAGGGCCATAGAAATAATTACCTTTTTTATTTTTTTTTTTTTTTTTTAAATCAGTGTTTGACCATAAAAATTTTAAATTTTACTTGAAATTAAGTAGGCGTTTGGACATAAATTCCAAGAATTTTTTTTAAAATTTGAAATTTCACTAAAATTTAATTTGAAGATGAAGTTGTGTTTGGTTATAATTTTTGCAACATATTTGGATGTACTTTTTTTAAAATCATGAAACATGATTTATATCCCACAATTTGTAAAAAATATTAAAATCATCCCGACTTGATTATCCTACTTGAAATAACAATCAAACATGCTAATTGTTTAACTGTACGAACAATCTCTAATAGAAGTTGTGTTGGCTCCTTCGGGTAAAAGTATAAATCGTAAATCTCAATAGTGGATATCAAAATATAGTCCAAGGACACTCAATCAGATGGTGGGTAGTTGTTATCTACGTTTAACAACTGATTGGGTCCTTTTATAGATTTGAAAAATATAGGGTAAATTTGTAAAACTTAAAAATACCAACTTTCCAATGTTTCAATTGAAAAACTAGCTCTCTGCAGTTTTTTAAATTCGAAAATGCATTTTCAAGTTGGATTTGAAAAAATGTAAAATTTTCATAACCAAACATTGTTTTGAAATTTAGTTTGAAATAAAAGAAAAAAAAATTCTTATATCCAAACGGGCTCTAAATTTAGGAATTTCTTGGGAATATGAAAAGCACTAAAAAACTGTTTTCAAAATTTTTATTTCGAATCACTCGTAAAAATTAAAAAATAGCTCCAAATTGTATTCATGCCCAAACACAACTCTAATTTTCAAATACCGTTTTCAACTTGAAACATTTTACGGAAATTTCACAGTTTTATGTCCAAACGCCCACTTAGACTTTTCTATTCCTCTAATCTTCATGATTATGGTAGTAATGATCTTAAAGTAAAGTCTACTTAGTGCTCTAAATCACACATCTGCATCATTTTCTCCCACCAACGATATTGTGACAAGTTTCCTTATCTACTAAGTAAATCACTCTTACACCTAAAGATGTGACCGTCTGTTTCTTTTTTAAAATCTTTTGTCGTAGGAGGAATATGAGAGATAGTGAAAATTAGTTTTCTTCTTTTTTCCATCATTTATTTCAGATATATATATATATATACAACATAAGATCAGGAAAAAAAATGTTGTTTTATATATTAGTTGTAAACCAAATGATGATTACTGGTTTAAGCTTCAAGACTGGAAAAAGCCCGAGAAGATGAAGATTTGACGCAAGAAGAAGCTTTAGGAAAAGCATATGATGTAATTAGTTAACCTAAAGAGAAAGATAACCAATTTGATGTAAAGAGGAAAAAAATATCATGATAGCAAAAATTACAATCTAAAGGACAAAAAAAATCAAAAAATCTAAAGGACAAAATAGTGATTGTCAATGACCAAATTTTGAGATAGGAGAGGAAGAGTTTTTATCGTCAAAATTATTTAAGTATCCCCCAAATTTCTTTTTAAGTCTTTAGATTTCACTTTCCTTCATAGACTTCAATGTCTTGATAAAATATTTAGGAAACCATCACAATTACATAAGTCAGCATATATATTGCATAATTTCTTATCATTTATGGATAGATATTGAATCTTGGATTGGTGGTGTTAAAGGTCGAGTAGCAAGTCAACCTAATGGTCGGTTTGTGAATTGTGATTCAAAGATACGCATTTCCCTTTCTTCTGACGGATCAGGACATTGAATTTTTATTTTTTTAAATTCTAGCGAGAGTTTCAGTATAAAATCAAATTTTAAGTAGCAACGTAAAATAAAAATAAAATTAAAGTGATTTACTAGTCACAATAAATATAGGAACCTATATTAATCTAATTATTCATAATCAAGCCGTTTGGACGATATTTAGAGACAGTATTTTAAACATATTTTTAGATTTTGTGGAAGTTGAAGATGTGTGTAGATTGTTTTAAATTTTTGGGACATTTTGTGAATGGAAGTAGAGTTTGAAAATATGTCTCTGAGAAACATTCTCAAATCACAATAAAAACAGGTAATGAAATATTTACTTCGCGAAAAAGAATAATCTAAACAAACATCAACTCGGAAAATCTTTTTGCATGTTTTGTAAATGAAAATTGATGCTTAATGCTACCTTAAGATATTTGGTGCAGTAGTCCAAATCATTTGAATGTCTTCATAAATGGTAAACACCCTTTGTCTGCCTATATATGTCAAATGTAGGACATCTTATATTTCTAAGTGTAACTCGATTTGTAGTTTCTTTTATATGATGACTTGATAGTAGATCCGCCAGAACTTTCCAATGATTAACCTTATGTAGTTATAGGTTTCCAGAAAAAAAGTAAGATAATCTTACAGTCTATGCACACAATATTTTAGTTCCATGTTATATTATTCATTCTATGAAACTAAAATTTGCTACTAATAAAATGACAAGAATAAATGTACTTAAACTCAAATGCCGTGTAGGAATAAATTTATTAATTTCCACAATCAGAAGTCAGAACCATCAAAATTCTATTCTTAATCCCAGTTGGTTTCAATTGTCGGTTTGTAGGCCACCTACGTGCAAAAGGTGTCACCCATTTATTTATGCTTATGTAGGAACTGCAACTACTGTATTGACATTTTAAAATAGATGACCAATGTTTCCAACTAATGATACAAAAATAAATCATGTTTATTAGACATAGTATAATAAGAAACAGTTAATTGTGTATCATGTAAAATGAACGCGTAAACATAATAGCCAAAAGACACTTCGTTGTTGCTTCCGTAGAATAGATGGACTACTTTCTTGTTTTAAGGAGTACTTGTTGTACTGTACTTGTTTATGTTTAGAGAAGGTGTCTATGAAATGAGATCCTAACTGTCATTTATAGGGCAAACTCTTCTAGTTTTCTTTTTCTATTTTTTTGTTCTTCTCACTTGACAATAAGATGAGCAAAATTATTTTGACGGAGCCAGGATTTGAAAGTTATAAGTACTGACCTTATTATCAAATATTAATTCCTTTTAATTATTGAGTTCATAACTAAATATTTTATTAGATTTTTTTAATATAAATATATATTTTAGCAAAAGCTAATGAGTTCGGACGAATTCGTAGCTACTACACTACCTCCACCAAATTAACTTTAGTCAACAATCTCGTTTTGAATGACAATGCACTTGTACCTTTTAGTAATTTTTCGTTTATTGCGGGAGATATTATTGAAATTTCATTCTCTCTCATTCCTAGCTAGTTTTTGTTGCTTTGTTTCTCTTTCTACAGAAAATTACTCATTAATCACAATTAGTGCAAAATTATTTTGAAGAGCTTTAATTCAATTTGGGTGGCACCGACCACCGCCCACATTCCGGCCTCATACCCGGCACCAGCCCCACTACAATTAGTCGTAAATGAAGAATGCAAGAAGGAAAAATGTGGAATTTAATGAGAGAATTAATAAAAGCAAGACCTTTGAGTAATTAATGCTTGCTTTATCGTACTTCCTTCCTTGAAGAGAAAGAACAGATAATATATATGTTGATTCCTCCCTAATATATATAGAAAGAACAGGTAATTCACCTCACTACGATCCCTCCCTTGCTCCCCATCTCCAAACTTAAAGGGATGCACAGAGTACGAAGCAAGTTTAAGCGCACCGCTTGGTGCACCCCCATAGGATCGCACGTTATTTTGGCCAAGTCATATATTTTTAAACTTTCCGTTTGCAATAAGTTCAATAATATTCACACATGAAGGTCAACTACTACTCCAAAAAATAATATGAGAATAGAAAAATGCCGACTGAACATATTGATCCTTTTATTCCAGGTTTCCAGCATAGAATTATTCAGAGTTCTTAGTTACTTTGGAATGACATAATTGTAAATCAACTTACCCACCATCTGCCATCTGAAACCCACCAATTAATTAATATTTGTGTTAGGTAGGCTTACTAAGGAGATGAAAGCTCCCTGTTGAAACGTTTTCTAATTCCTAGCGTTCGGACTTTATATCTCTAGTTAAGGTTAGAGAGGCGTCCTTGTAGTACAGTTAATTTATGGAACACTTTTTCATTAATATTAATAACCTAGAAAAAAATAAATAGAATTATTTTACAAGTATTAGACCTAAATTTGAGAAAATCATTTCAAGTTTCTTTTGGAAGAACCTATAAATGAAAAGAAAAAAAAAATTATAAATGGACGATGTAGGTCGTGATCTTTAATAAGGAAACCGGAGCTTTAGGAATAAACTTTGGGCCTCAACTTTTTGTCAAGTATTTTTACGGGATTCTTATACAAATGTCTGTTGAATTTTACTTTTTCTAACTTTTATATATATATATATATATATATATATATATATATATTATACACAACTATACATATAATATTATATATTCACAGGCTATTTTACTTTAAACAGTTGGGTAGGCTGCTATTGGAAAAATTGTACGGGCGCCCTATTTGGTCACCCTCATTTAATTTATACCCACTTTTTAAAAAAGATTTTAACTTGTACCCACTTTTTAAACAACTTCATGCCTCTTTCTCCTCCTCCTCCTCTTCTTCTTCGGGTGATAGTGATTTTATATAGTGTTTGTGAACATATTTTAATGTAGTTTATGATGTTTTACAGTGGTGAACTGTTATGACGCTTTATTTTTTACTATTGCTTAGATTTTCTTCTTCTTCTTTTTCTTAATTGCAAAATGAGTTCATTAGATTTATTGTTGTTTTGACAAATTGATGATTGAGATTTGTTCCTAATGATATTTGAAGGTTATGTTTCAATTTGAGCTCATTTGGAGTAGATTTAAGTATTAAATCGTATATTGGATTGTTATAATTCGAAGAACAAATTTCTGTTTCTAGGCAATTTGCACTTCAGGCCTATTTGGCCTTAAGTGCATAAAAAAGTTGGTTGCACTTCAGACTTTTTGGCCATAAGTGCATCTGAAGTGCAGTTTTTCGCTTCAAACTTATTAGCCTTAAGTGTAGCAAAACGTTTGTTGCACTTCAGACCTTTTGGTCTTAAGTGCATCTGAAGTGCAATTTTTTACTTCAGACTTATTGGCCTTAAGTGTGGCAAAACGTTTGTTGCACTTAGACCTTTTGGCTTTAAATGCATCTGAAGTATAATTTTTCACTTCAGACTTATTGTCTATAAGTGCATGAAACCATTGGTTACACTTCAGACCTATTTGGTCTTAAGTGCATCTGAAGTTCAAATGTTCACTTCAGACTTATTAGCCTTAAGTGTGTGAAACTATTGGTTGCAATTCAGACCTATTTGGCCTTAAGTGCATTTGAAGTACAATTTTTTCACTTCATACTAACTTTTTTTCAGATCCGATAAGTCTGAAGTTGATCGTAAAGTGGGTAGGCTTGCAAACATTTTTGCAAAATAGGTATAGGTTTAATTGTGACCCCAAAAGGGGGCATTGCAGTTGTACCCTATATTTGTGCCATCTTTTAACATGTACCATATTTTTAAAAATTATTGATTTGGTAGCCAGCTTAAAAAATTCCATCATAAAAAGACAATCATACCCCTGAGAAAAGATATAAAAGATGCATCACGCATTAATCGTGCTGCCGTTCTCCTCCATTACTCCGTCCCTCCTTAGATCTTCTCTCTTCTCAGCAGCTTTATCAAAAATACAAAAAGTGTTGAACCACATTCAAATTCTGAATTCAAAATTACATTGTAAGTATTGCAATTCATTTTCAGAAGTCGAATTAGTATTTTGAAACTGATCGATCTGCAATTATTTTCGTAATTCATCATGTTGTTTAAGTTTTAAACTTAAAAAACAAAATCGGAATTCAATTAACGCCTATAGATATTTTCACTAATGCTCATTTAATCACACTTGCATGAAGTTGTTTGACGGATGAAACATGAAGTTTTCACTTATAGATCTTCAAAAAACTTTGCATAGGGGATCTAGAATAAAGTTGTTTCACGTTAAATTATGAAGTTTCAATCAAATACAAGCTAAAAATTTCATGCTAATGTAGCGTAAAATTGCTTCACGTTCAAGCTAAAAATTCATGCTAAATGCATGCTGAAGTTATTTAGTTCATTTACTAAAAATTCATACCAAAACATGCTAAGTATTGTAGTATGCTGAAGTTATTTAGTTCATTTGCTAAAACTTCAGACTAAACATGCTTTAAGCTTTTTTGCTGCAGTATGTAATTTTCTAAAGAATTTTAGCTAATGCATGCTGAAGTTATTTAGTTCATTTACTAAAACTTTATACTAAAACATGCTGAAGTTTTGTCCTGCATTCAACAGTTTTGTGATAACCTTTTTCCTAAAACTTCAGTATAAACAAGCTAAAACTTTTTAGTTCATTTGCTAAAACTTTAGCACCAACATGCTAAAGTTTTGTATTATGCTAAAGTTTTTTCGTTCATTTGCTAAAACTTCCGACTAAACATGCTTAAGTTTTTGTCTTGCAGTATGTAATTTTCTAAAAAAATTTGTCCTGCATTCAACAGTTTTGTCATGAGCTTTTTCCTAAACTTCAGCCCAAACAAGCTAAAGCTTTTTAGTTCATTTTCTAAAACTTCAGGACAAACATGCTGAAGCTTTTGTCCTGCAGTATGTTAATTTCTAATGAACTTTTGCTAATGCATGCTGAAGATATTTAGTTCATTTGCTAAAACTTTATACCAAAACATACTGAAGTTTTGTCCTGCATTCAACAATTTTGTCATTAGCTTTTTCCTAAACTTCAGTCTAAACAAGCTGAAGTGTTTTAGTTCATTTTCTAAAACTTCAGGACAAACATGCTGAAGTTTTTCTCCTGTAGTATGTTAATTTCTGAAGGCTAAAACTTCATACCAAACATGATGAAGTTTTGTAGTATGCTGAAATTGTTTAGTTCATTTGCTAGAACTTCAAACTAAACATGCTTAAGTTTTTGTCATGCAATATGTAATTTTCTAATGAATTTTTTTGTTCATTTTCCTAACACTTGACAGTAAACATGCTGAAGTTTTCATTCTGCAAGATGAGTTTGATTTGTCTTGTTATTACTTTCAATGGGAGGTGGACTTTTGATTATAAATACTTGGATCATGATACAAAACTTGTTTTGTTTATTAAACAAGTATCATTCAATACTTTCCTGAAGAAAATTAATAAAGTTACAGATTTTGCTTCAACCAAATATTCACTAAAAATATAGTTTGATATCAAACTAAATAAAAGTAAAGGAATGCTTGTAACTTCAGATGAAGAAATTAGGACCTCTATACATTTGCTAATAACTGATTCAGCCTTCAAGAATTGTCATTTTGTCGTCGAAAAAATACAACTACTTTCTGACAGTATAGCTACATCAGAATCTGCAACATTCAAACCATCTCTTGCACATACAATAGATTCAGAACAACTTGTTGATTATCAACATGAACTAGATAAGCCAATAATGGAAGTAGACAATGAGTGACAACCTTCTAACATTACAGCTGCTTCAGAATATTGAACGCTGCAAGAATTACCTGCCGCTATAATAAATTCATACCACTTTAGTGAGGCCCAAGAAGAAGAAGGACAGCTAATAATGCAAACAGACAACCAACACACAATCCAACAAAGTTTTTTGTCATCTCCTGCAGTGATAAGCAACAACGAAGATGAAGAAAATACAAAAATGATACCGATAACATCAGATACAATTGAAGAAATTGCTGAAACTTCTACTACTTCTAAGAAATCAAGAAAAAGAGTGAGGAGAAAGCTGAAAGAATCTCCACCATATAAAATACTTAGGTACGATACATTGCCTGAGGAAGTAAAAGTAGGATCAATTTTTGAGAACAAGAAGAGCATGATTAAATTTTTCTGCAGCTTGGAGATAAACCAAAAAGTTGAATTCACCGTTATTAGATCATGTTCAAAGAGATACGAGCTGAAATGCATCAGGGAGAAATGTGGTTGGAATGTACGTGCTACTAGAATAAAAAATTCTACACTTTTCAGGGTGATAAAATTTCATAACAACCATGAGTGCTTGGTTGATGCAAGAAAATCAAATCAAAAGCATGCTACACTAAATTTTAAAACATGTTCAGGATAAAAATATTGAGGATACACCAGCCTTTGTATAAAGTGAAATGAAAAAGAAATTTGGAATTGACATTGGATATCACAAGGCATGGTGCGCAATTCAAAAAGCTATTGCTTGCATAAGAGGAACACCGGAAGAGAACTGTCACGACCCAAAATCCACTGGTGGTCGTGATGGCGCCTAACACCGCCGTCAGGCAAGCCAACAGTGATTAGTCAATTTAATTACTCGTTCTAGCACCTTAAAATCATTATTTTTTAATGAAATATTGTGAAATAGAATTTACACGAACTACAATAGTGAATAATCTGTAGGAACCCCCAAAATCCGGTGTCACAAGCGCATGAGCATCAACTAAGAAATATAATAAAATACAACATCTGTCTGAATACAAGTTAGATAGGAAAATATAGATAACTCTGATGGAGATTCTGCAGACTGCTGCTCGGAGCGTGAAATGCAACTCACGGTAAAGTCCCTGCAATGGCCTTGCCTCTGCGCCCAAAAGACCACCAGACATATAAGTACATGCACAAAAAGTGCAGCAAGTGTAGTATGCGTACGTAAATCAACGCGTACCCAGTAAGTATCTAGCCTAACTCCTGAGAAGTAGTGACGATGGGTCGACATCAACACTTACTGGTGGTCGAGTATGATAGATATAGTAGAATTAAACAGGGAGTCAGAGTAGATAAACGAAATAACAAGTGTAAATACGTGGTACAGTCCTCCTCTCAGCAATGACTCAAACTCTCAGCTAGTAACTACCTCCTCAATCGGAGTATATATATATATA